>CM071871.1:35973860-35984338 GCA_036759665.1 Gynandropsis gynandra | reverse complement strand
AAGAGTGCCACGACGCCTTCAACACCATCAAGAAAGCACTGGTTTCGGCGCCCATCATTCAGGGATTGCCATAATAATGTGTATCCAATGGGGGCTCGATATCTCTTGAGGGCGCAGAGGAGCTTGTCCACTTGTGACCTATCAAGTGCATCATTGATAATCACGGGGTACATAGAATTGTCACCAAGAAACTCATACTTGAGCCCCTGTGGGAGGGGCTTAAGCTCAACCTTGGGTGCCTTCTCGGCACTCGAGTCGGGGTCTGTGTGAAAGTGGGCGATGTAGGGCATAGGGGATGTAGAGCTCGCTGGAAGAGGAACTGCCCGGTCGGGTTCAACAGTTAACCCGATCTGGTTAAGAATGGTGTCTTTTATCCCCGTAGGTCCTACCCGAGTCGGGCTGTCGGTATGCCCGAGCGGGTTCCTTTCCGTCTGATCTGCCCGATCGGGCTCTTTGACTAACCCGCTCGGGGTACAATTTGTGCCATTTACCCCCGTAGGGTGTGCACGAGTCAGGCTGTGTGGCTGCCCGGTCGGGTTCTCATCCTGATCAACCACCCGATCGGGTTCAGGCATCTGCCCGCTCGGCTCACTAATTGCAGCATTTACCCCCGTGAGTACTGCCCGAGTCGGGTTACGATCCTGCCCGTGCGGGTTCTTTTGTGCTTGTTCAGCCCGGTCGGGCTTTGTGTCCTGCCCGCTCGGGTTCATGCTGGATCCGAGTTCAATCAGCTCCTCCATTAGGTCTATGCATTCTTCTACGTCTTGAGACGACTGAAATGTGCTCCCACTACACGCTGAAAGTGCTAGTTCCATGGGGTGGATGGTCGGATACTCATGTGTAATTTCCTCCACTAGTTCATCCACCGTGTCGATATGCATCACGAGTTCGGGCATGTATGGCTTCTTCAATGCCTCGTCGAGTTTGAACTCCATGGATTCGTCCCCGAACTTCATCACCAGCCTGCCTTCGGCACAGTATATCACCATGTTCGCCGTGTTGAGGAACGGTCTTCCCAAAATGATGGGGATCCTCGGGTTGATTTCCATCCTCGGGTTGATTTCCATGCTTTATGAATGAAACTAAAACCCCATAGGTTTTACCCGAGCGGGTGGACTATTGTGCCCGACCGGGCACCCTTGTTGTCTTGAATTTTCTCCGTTCCGCTCGTTGCTCGGGTGTTCCTTTGGGTTCTAAGGCTTGATCTTGGCTCTGAGTGGATTTATCTTCTAAGCACGTGGTTTTGTTCAAGAATCCGTCTTTTTAAGCTCATTTAGGCCTTGTCGCCTAAAAACCTTAAAACCAACAAAACGGGTGTATGAAACTCATAATAATATCAGATATGTAAATCTATATATAAAATATATGCGATAATGGAACTAAAACCTATCCTAAAATTGATACACTTTCAGTGTTATCACTCACCTCCCGATGTAGCGCGGAACGTCTAGACGCGTTAAGAACAGTAGGGAACTCTACCCCTAATGCTAGAAATTACTTGGCGTAAGCCTAAATCTCCTACCTAGGAAATCAATGACACTCATATCCCTATGTAGTGCGGAACTTCTAGATGAATGACGAACGATGGGATATTCAACCTCTAATGGCGGATGGGAACTCGACCACTATAAATGGAAATGACTTGGCGTAAGCCTAAATCCTCTATCTAGGAAATCAACGTCGCTCATATCCCTATGTAGCGCGGAACTTCTAGATTCATTAAAAACAATGGGAATTCTACCTCGATTATTACCGTTTCTAAATAGATTAATCGATCGGTCTTAGTAATCTAATTCATTCGAAGGTTCATTGAAGGGACTCAAGCCTGACTCTTCCAAGCCTAGACGAATCTCTAATCTCCATCAAACGTGCTTAATCTCAGTAGAATAGATCTAGTCTTTTCACAACTTGAAATCAACAACGTATGAAGGCATTAAGCGCAAATCTATAACCTATCGAACCATTCAATTGAACAAAACCGAAAATCAAGCATTAATAACATAAAACATTCATTACAATGGCATCCCTAACCCATGACAGCAGATCTACTCAGAATACATAGAGAAGCAAACAAAACGAAGTAAGTCTTCGACTCCCCTATCATCCCGAGAGTTTGTTTCAGATGAATCCTTCGGATGCCCAAAGTCTTCAATCCGTGTTCTCTCCTCTTTCTTTTCTGTCTCTAGGTGTCCTCATTGGTCTGTGCTTCGTTCCCTAGCCCTAGATGGCTTCAATTTCCTTTAATTGCCCGCTCGGGCACAACCTCCACCCGCTCGTGCATCCTTGTGCCCGCTCGTGCTCCAAATCCAGCCTAGTCGGGCTCCCTTGCCCACTCCTGTCAACTGCCAGCCCGAGTCGGGCTAAGTCTCGGCATTTTTCTGGTTGAAATTGCAGACCGATCGAGTACATATACACAGCCCGAGCGGGCACACATGCCCGACCATGTTGTTCATCAGCCCGAGTCGTGCTTGCTCTCGGGGATTTTTGGCTCTAATTGTGCAACCTCAGCCCGAGCGGGCTCCCTCTTAGCCCGAGCGTGTACACATCCAATTGCTGTTTCCGCTCCTTTCGCTCGATGCTTGAGTGTTCCGTTTGCTTCCATGGCCGTGCACATATCGTCTCTGCTCACTTTGTCAAGTTTTCGTGGTGGATTTGCCATAATATTTCGTGTTTGCTTCAAGTCTTCGTTTCCTACGCAAAACACGAAATAGTAGATAAAAGCCTCGAATAAACTCAAATGATCGGTAAAGTCCAAGAAATCTAATCAAATCTAAACCTAAGAATGATGTAAATACTACGACGGATAACATGTTATCAAACTCCGCCAGACTTAACCTTTGCTTCTCCTTCAGCAAATCTAGAGTCGAGTACAAGAAGAGTTAAACAACAATGGATACTAGCACGAAAACTTGGAAGGATTAGCCATCATGCAAAACAACGCGTCACATGAACGACAGTCTTAGCGCACCTAGTGCAGACTTCTATCAACCGAAAGTCATGAGCCATGCAATCCTACCAATAACCTACGTCAAATTTATACCCCTAGACAACGTCCAAGCGATCTCCATACCAATTTCCTAAGCTTGAGATATCATTAAACTCGTATTCTCGTTCTTATTCTCTCTTTTTTTTTTCTTTTGTTTTTCTTTTTTTCATTTTCTATATTTCCACGCTTGGTTCCTAGGACGTCGAAGTCGAAGAGGGATGGCATTCTACTTAGATCCAGGCTGCCTATGGCACACTCATAAGGTCTTGTAACCTTAGCGAAGTGAAGAGCAGCGTCATTGAAGAACTTTTCTTTTCTTTTCTTTTTCTCTTATTATTTTTACCAAAGAAAACGCATCACTCTAACCCTTAGGACGTAGAATAGCGCCTCAACCCACCACTTAGACCCGAACCATGGATCTCGATGTACTCATGTCAATATAAACCTGAAATAGCTAATGATCAATGAACGATAAAATATATCAAACAAGCAACGATCAATCGGTATACACGGAGATTTGATACTTGGTACTGAAGCCTAGAAGGTGAAAACAACTACAGATCATGGTTTCAAGCACAACTACTCAACTAATCGGTATCCAAAAGACTTCTAAGCAAACCTAGACTATTGTTCACGATTCGACAAAGTCGCACAATAATGCCTAAAGCTCGAAATTTTATACTAGGTATCCATCCGTTTATTCCTAAAAAATAAAAAAATCAACATCTAATCCTAATCATCTAATCCTAATCACATACATAATACTCGACAAGTACTCCCCCAGACTTGAATGGAACACCGGTGTTCAAGACCTAAAAGAATCTCGCATACCAAACTACGGGAAGTAAGGGTTGGAACGTGTTCACCTTGTATATCTTGCTGTCCCGAGTTGGTGATGCGGCTGGATGTCTGATAATCTCATTTTCATATGTATTTCTTGCACGATTTTAGAGACGTTTACGATATGGATGCGATGTTTACGTATGATTTTGTATCTATTTTACTCGTTTTCGTGTTTTCGTGTTCTTACAGGTTTTATGCATATTCAATTCATTTTGGAGCTAAAGGACGTACACGAGACAAAGTACGAACATCGAGGATCATCACGGAACAATCGGGACGAGAATCGGCGAAGAACACCCTTGCCCGCGCGGGGCGTTTAGTCGGCAAGTCTATCTTGAAACTTGAGCCCGACCAGGGCACACCCATGCCCGACCGGGGCACACCTCAGCCCGACCAGGGCACTCCCTAGCCCGACCGGGGCACCTCTTTTCATCGCGTTCTTGCGCGATCTTCCGCGCCGTACCCGAGTGGGTCATTTTCTGTGCCCGCGCGGATTGCGACCGTTACCTGCAACTTAAAATAAGTTAATTTGACATAAAACAAAGGGAAGTTTGTGGGGGACTAATACAATAAGGAAAACGACTTTAAGGGAGGAAAAAGGGGCCAGGGATCGACATTCATTCATTCATTCATTATTCAGTTCTTAATTGAGGGAGAGAAAGAGAAGGTTCTTGCGATGGAGACTTACGAGGAGCATTGGAGATCAACTTGACACTTCGGTTACTTTTGGTTTTCATGTTCCTTAGACCTTCTATTTCGTTTATGTTTGCTTACGGAAGCATGAGCGAGTAGTTTGTTTGTTCTAGGAAAAGGGATTAGCCCTTGGCTATCCCGGAACCACTTTTGATTAATCTTTGAATGCATCTTCTCGTTTTCGTTTATCTATTCTTTATCTGAGTGCTTAAAAGACTTGTGTTTACAAAGGCCACGTAGATACATGTGTTAGGGGTTAGGAGAAGGACCGAAAGGAGAATTCTAGTCCTAGAAGATCAGGTATAGAACAACCGAGGTTAGGCCACGAAAGTAGGGTAGCAACGGTTGAGGGTAAAACGGATGAATCAGAAATCTTATGGGTTTAGTTCAGGGTGTCAGCCACGAAAGTATGGGGCAACTTGACTAGATCACGTGTCTATGCCTCGAGAGAGGGTAAATATCATATTAAGATCGTCTGCCTTAGATAACTTGACTGGGATTGCATGATAGATAGATTGATTGTTTGTTTCGGTAGTCTTGTGGTGAAACCGGGTTCCTGGAACGTTTGTCTCATTCGTAAGAACTAGTTTGTTTATTTGCTTTTAGTATTTCATTCTTCAAACCATATTTCGTTCGTTAGCAAGTTTGATTCACAGTTAGAGTTTAGGGTGTGTTGCATAGTCTCTGTGGGATCGACACCTGAAGTACTACACATGTGCCGTGCACTTGCGGGTAGTTTAGGTTATTTATTTAACTTTGAGAACGCATCAAGTTTTTGGCGCCGTTGCCGGGGACTATTGTCAACACGTTTTAGATTTGAGCCTAGAGTCTTTCTTTTTTGTTTTTGTTTTTTCTTTTCTTTTCTTTCATTCTTTCTACATAAATCGTTCTTTATTTGTCCTTTGCAGAGCTTTCAGATCAATGAGAGATGGATAATCAGAACGGCAGTGGACAGATGCAGTAACAACAACTCGTGCCTCAATCATGAGAACCACAGGCCCCTCCACCACGTCGTCTCACGGATTACGTTGTGCCGAACATGAACAACGTGCAAACAGTCATAAGGATGCCTGCTGTTGCTAGGGAACAGTTTGAGATTAAGCCAGTGATGATCAACATGCTTTATCAAAAGCAATTCATGGGTGGAAATCACGAGGATCCCCATCACCACCTCAGAGACTTCCTTGAGCTTTCCGATACATTCAAGATACATGGAGTCTCAGAGGACGCGATCTTAATGCGTCTTTTCCCCTTCTCAATTGGGGGAGAGCGAAAACTTGGCTGCAATCGCTCCCTGCTGGATCTATCACCACTTGGGATCAGCTCTGCACATTGTTCTTGTCACGCTTCTTTCCTCCGAACAAGACGATTCAGATGAGGGGGGAAATCACAACGTTTAGATGCAGAGATGGAGAGACCTTGTTTGAGGCGTGGGGCAGATTTAAGGATCTTCTACAGTTGTGTCCACACCATGGTCTTGAGCAGTGGTACGTTATCCAAACCTTCTACAACGGAATTTCATATGAGCACCGTACGACATTGGATAACTCTGCCAGATGATCATTCATGGATCTGAGCGTCGAGGAGGCATATGAGCTGATTGATAACCTTGCCATGAACCACACCATGTGGTAAACACCGAGAAGTATGCCTAACAGCACTCGTCGCCTATATGAGCCGAATCAGAGCCGAGCAACGGGCAATGCAGCGAACGCCATGTACTGCGTGAATTATGGAGATACAGAGCACGTGTCTTATCAATGCATGCTGCAAGAGAATATGGAATACATGAATTGTGCCCAGCAGCAAGGAAACACGCACTTCGGGAATACCTACAACCCGAATTGGAGGAATCACCCGAACTTGTCATACCGAACGACTCAACCGATGAAGTATTCGGGATTTCAGAAACCGCAGCAGTCATACCAGCAAAATAACCAGCAAATTCAGCATTCTCAGCAAGTTCCGCAAGCTCCTCAACCTCCTCAAGCCCCTTCGTCAAACCTTTAGGCGGTATTTCTCGAATTAATCAAGGAGCAAAAGCAGCAAACATCAACTCAAACCAAATTCAATGCGGATGTGGGGACAGCGATCAACGAGCTCAAAACTCAGATGGAATCTTTGAGCAATCATGGTAAGAGCTTAGAGAACTCCGTATCACAGCAAGCTGCCTCATCCTCTCGGCATCCCGGACAGCTTCCAGGTAAACCCGAATTGAACCCGAGAGAGTATGTGAATGCTATTTCTGTGTACAGCGGTGATGTGGTTGAGAATTCGTCCTCTAAAGAGCAAGGGCAAGCTGCTGGTACGTCCATGAAAAGAGTCCAAGGTAAGATTGCGATTATGGAAGGAGTCGAACCAGATTTAGACAAACCATACGTTACTCCACCGGCATACAAACCTCCTATACTGTTTCCTCAACGATTGGTGAGAAGTAAGAATGAAGAACGAGTGGACAGATTTGTAGAGGGTCTCAAAAGGCTTGACATCAACATCCCATTTGTGTAAGCCCTCCAAATGATGCCTAATCATGCCAAACTCATCAAAGAGGTACTTTCCAAATAGAGGCATATCGAAGAGAACGAGACAGTAGCACTCACCGATGAATGCAGCGCTGTCATTCAAAACAAGCTGCCACCGAAGTTGAAGGACCCGGGAAGCTTCTCCATTCCATGCACAATAGGTAATCTTGAAATTGAAAATGCTTTGTGTGATTTAGGGGCAAGCGTGAGCATCATGCCACACTCAGTTTTCAAGCGGATGGACTACGGGAATCTCAAACCTACAAAGATGTCTCTACGCCTCGCGGATCGTTCGGTAAGATATCCGGTGGGTATTGTTGAAAACGTTCCCACAATGGTAGGTAAGCTTTGGATTCCCACTGATTTTGTTGTACTTGAGATAAAGGAAGATGCTAGGATACCTATTATTCTTGGTAGACCGTTCTTAGCTACTGCAGGTGCCATGGTAGACGTACAACAAGGAAAGCTTTCCTTACGTGTCGGAGATGAGATGATCGAATTCAACCTGTCCAGCCCCATGAAAGAATCCTTATCCAAGGAGTCTTGCTTTACAGTTAATGCGCTGGACGACTTAGCGAAAGACACGCATGATCAAGAAAGTGCTCCTGATTCTCTTGTACAGTATTTGACACGAGTTTGGGATAATGCAGGATTTGCGGACGAAGGAGCTGAGATGTACACGAAATTCATGAGTGCTATTGCAGCACTAGGAGATGCTTCATGTGAGGACATACCACATGGTATGCATGCTGGTTTCGCAGCGGAGAAGACGTCTAAACTTGAGCCCGAGCCACCTCCGTCTTCCTTTCGGTATGATTACACTGATTCCAATGAAACATACCCTGCTGTTAAAAATGCTAACATGAGTGCAAATGAGATGAGAAAACAACCCACACGCGTCAAGAAGAGTAGAAGAGTCAGCTCTTTAATGTGTATGCACGGAAATTATACGGATGACAGCCACGAACCTTCCATCGAAACTCAAAAGAGGCTGCACCCGCACTTGCACGAGGTCATGGAAAAAGACGTCATAAAACTTTTCGATGCAGATACCACTTATCCAACCTCGGGCAGCAAACGAGTGAATCCCATGCATGATGTGCCGAAGAAAGATGCAATGACTAAGGGATGGCACGATAAGAAGACCCTACCTCATGCATTTGGACCAGGTGATTTTGTTCTACTTTTCAATTCTCGTCCTACGCTTTTCTCGGCATACCTACTGTCTCCTTGGTCTGCTCCTTTTCAGGTACGGGAAGTCTTCAAACATGGAGACATGGAACTATGGAGCGAGACGGGTGATACATTCCAAGCCAATGGGCAGCGGCTAAACCTCTACCAAGCCGCTCGACCGATCGAAAGTGGAAACTCCATTTCCCTTTCTGATCCACCCGCCACACACGCATGAGGAATGGAGACGTCAAAGCTTAAAGACGTTAAATAAGCGCTTTCTGGGGGGCAACCCAGCTGTTTGCTTTCATATTTTTAGTTTTTAGTTTGAGACTCGGTTATTCGTTTTCGGTTAAAAAAAACAGAAAAACACAAAAAAATATCACCGCAAACGTGCTTCACTTCCCTTACCCTCCATCGGAGCTTCACGTCGAGGAAGCCGTTCAATTCAAGTCTGGGGGAGCAACTCACATTTGTCAGGTGATTTCATTTCATTATCTTTCATCTTCCCTTTCACTTTGTAGTTTCTAGGTTATTTTTTGTAGTTTTTAGTTTGTTTTTTTTGTGTTCAATCTTTCGTAAAGGATTTGTGTTCCGGTTTGCATGCACGATGCCTCTTTTTTTTTTGAACCACGTTCTTCCGAAAATGTTTTTTATCGCTTTTTCCGTGAAATTTTGCATGTTCGAGCTAGGTTTTCCCTAAGCGTTAGAGCTTATTAGTCGGCTGAAAAACAATAGGTCGTAGTTCTTTGGGAATCCTAGTGTTGCTTGTGGGGGGTTTAGACGAGGTTGCTAGGCTAGTTTATCGTTTATTCTCTCTATCAAGATGGTCATACTTCATGTAGACGATGTTTTACTTCACTTTTTTATGAGGATTAATATATCGTATGAGATCGAGCTTATTTGCAGATTAAGAGTGCACACTAACACTCCGATGTCGATAGAAATAATGCCTAAAACGTATGATCTAAAATCGATATGAGTGCATCGACCCTGATACTCTTTCGATAGCTCGGGTCTAAGTGGTGGGTTGGCGACCCTGATATTCATTGTTTTAGTCGTCTAATCACGTGAAAACAAAAACAAAAAGCGAAGGGGTGCAACACGAGAAACAAACACAAATATGAAATAAGAAGCAAAAGGATTATCCGAGAGGCAAACGCAACGCAAGCGGCATATTGACAAGAAATGACATTTGTATCCTAACAAACTCGAAAAGGGCATCTTTCGGCTCTAAAAATCAAACCTATCGACCTAAATAAAGCATTTTGAAATCGGAAACAGGGTCGGGCTATCTTTAGCAACCTGCAGCATCGTTTATCTCGAAAATAGGAAATAAATGTAAAAAAATCATGTAATTCGGAGCTTCGTACGAAAAGTTATGGTATTTCAAAGCCCGTCGTACAATTCATTGTTTTATTTATCTAATCACGTGAAAACAAAAGCAAAAAGTGGAAAAGGGGTGCAACACGAGAGACAAATGCAAATAGGAAATTGGAAGCAAAAGGAATATCTGAGAGACAAACGCAACGCAAGAAGCGTATTGATAAGAAATGACATTCGTATCCTAACAAACTCGAAAAGGGCATCTCCCGACTCTAAAAATCAAACGTATCGACTTAAGTAAAGCATTTTGAGCTCGAAAATGGGGTTTGACTGCCTTCAGCAACACGCAGCATGGTTTATCACGAAAAGAGGAATTAAATGGGAAAAAAATCATGTAATTAGGAGCTTCGTACGCAAAGTTATGGTATTACAAAACTCGTCGTATAATTCATTGTTTTAGTTGTCTAATCACGGTAAAAAAACAAAAAGCGGAAAAGGAGTGCAACACGAGAGATAAACGCAAATAAGAAATTGGAAGCAAAGGAATATCCGACAGACAAATGCAACGCACGCGGCGTATTGATAAGAAATGACATTTGTATCGAAACAACAACTCGAAAAAGGCATCTTCCGGCTCATAAAATCAAACGTATCGACCTTAATAAAGAATTTTAATCTCGAAAACCCGGTCGGGCTGCATTTCGACCCGTGAACCTCGAAATTCAAAATATCAACGGTCATCCGTTGCTATTTCTAACGGTCGTTCGTTAACAATTGCAACGGATGCCCGTTGGAACGCTTTTCCCTGGTTTCTAACGATCTATAACGGACAACATTTACTTTCGAACATAAATGGCCACGAACAATATCCTTTTCAGTTGTAAATGCTTGCAAATTCGTTATAATTCGTTATTTTTGGATATTACAATAGTTTAAGT
>CM071871.1:35929614-35971243 GCA_036759665.1 Gynandropsis gynandra | reverse complement strand
ACGTCTTTTGCCTCCTTTTAAGCCTCCTAAGTCGGTCCAATTGTTGCCTAAATTGCCCCCACGAGTTCCCTTTGTTTTAAGTTAAGTTTACTTAACTTAATAGGCAGTTACGGGCCGCGACCCGCTCGGGCGGTCATTGTGCCCGCTCGGGTGCGGCTAGGATGAGTCGCGCGGACTGTGGTCTGCAATGCATGCCCGATCGGGCATGGTATGTGAGCCCGCTCGGGCACAAGGCAAATGGGCGGGTATTCTTGCCCGAGTCGTGCAAGAAATGCGCACAAAATTGGCTGTAGGTTTTGCCCGGTCGTGCAAGACTTGTGCCCGACCGGGTGGAGGCTTTCTATGCTCAATCTCGTCCCGTTTGTCTCGTGATGATCCTCGAAGTTGCTCCTTAGCTCCGTGCATGTACTTTTAGCTCCAAAATGATCCAAATACGCGTAAAGACCTGTAAGAACATGAAAACACGAAAACAAGTAAAACGGAAACGAAATCATACGTAAAACATCACATATGTATCAAAAACGTCTCCTAAATCGTGCAAGAAATACGTATGAAAACGAGATGATCATAATTCAAATTATATTTTAAATAAAATAATCTTTTCATTATTTCAGTAAAAATTTTATTGCAATCCCGAGATTACTGGATGAGTAAAGTCTGAATTTGAACGGGTTGCGAGAGTTTATCTCAAATCTCTCGTAAACGATTGTAAAAAATGTCGAGAGACGAAAGGAGAACCCATTTGGAGAGCCGACGATGTTTGGGACTAGAAGTGCACATATTGGATGATCCAGCATTTAAGTTAAAAAGCGAGCGAGCAAGTAAATCCCCCCGTTTTGATAGAGAATTATACAAGACGAGCGCTCGTACCGCATGATCTCGTTCTTTGGCGGAAGTATACGAATATTTGGTAAGCTTTATAATACTTTTCATACATTTATACAATTAACATTTGATTAACATTAAACTAATATCTTTTTTATTTGTTTAGGCAAAAGAAAAGAGATTCGAACCATCGTACCTAGAATTGATGGATCGTACGGATGTTAAGAAGTCTGATGGTTTGTGGGTAGATTCTAGGGTCAAACGTGTTCACGATAATATTGAAAATATGGCAGGGGAATGAGTATCTCAAATTCCGTTGAGAGAAGACGAAACACAAACTTCCTTTAGTCAAGAAGAATACAACGAGTTGTATCTCGAGGTAAATTAATGACATTCGAATACAATTTTGCTATTTATAATTGTCACTAAATCTCGATATTTGTTTTATAGAAATTTACGTCGTACAAACATATTTTCGGTCTTGGAGGAATGATCTCAAAACATTCAAGTTCCTCCAAAGGTAAAGAAAAAGTTTCAGAATACGAGTTTCGGAATACGTTATCGAAAGTGTTCGAGACGCAAAAAGAATTCAAAAGGCGAGTTGAACAAGCACTAAAGAAGGTTGAACGGTCACAAAAGCGAGCTGAACGATCAGAAAGGCGAATGGAACAGTTCATGTGCATGATGAAAGCGCAAATGCCTAACATCCATTGGGATGCGTTTCAGAACAATGATTCTGATCACGACGATTCGGAAATACCTCTAATGGATTAGTAATACAAATGTTACTCATATGCTTTTTAATTGATTATCGTTATGTACAAACTTTTAAAATTTAATGTAATCAAATTTAATTTCGATTTTATTTTTTTATTTTAAAAAATTGCAGACGGATAGGTGGTCGTCCGCAATAGCCGACGGGTTTCCCGTTCGTAATTTCCTAGCATGTCGAGAGTTTGTATATTTGGCGTTTTTACTTTTGATTTGCGTACGGCAGAGTGGTCTGTAATTACGGACCGTTTGCAGACTTATTATTATATCCTTAATTATGGACGGATATCATTTGGTGACGTTCGTTTGCAGACTACCTATGGGCATCCTTAATCCGTCCCTAAACACGTTTAGGGACAGATTCTTCAGTCCCTAAATCTTAATTTTCTTGTAGTGATACTCATAAAGATTTGAGTTTCTCATGTGTCAAAAATTACATGGATGCGAGTGCCTCTCACAATTAAAGTTCTAGCGGTCGGCTCTGCATGACTTTTCTTATCCTCATAATCATCTAAACTAAAGAGGATGCAATAATTTAGGACCATTAGCATATACAATACGATATATAAAATCATATCCAAGGGATCGATGTAGAAAAAAATTATGTCTTTCAAGACGGATATGAGCAAAGCATATGAAAAAAATGGTGTGAGATTTTTTAGAGGAAACGATGTAGAGAATGGGATTTGAAGGTTTATGTATTTCATGGTTTATGGGCGCTTATGAATGGCTCATCGAGTGGTACCATTATTTCGCATAAAGGTGTATGACAAGGTGACTCTATCTCCCTCTATCTATTTATTATGTTTTCAGGTTCTATACCAAATGTTGCATAAAAAAGAATGGTTGGAGAGAATCCATGAAGTGAGAATTACGCGAGAATGTCAGCCTATATCACTTATATTGTATGTGGATGATAGTTTTTTTATGTTAATGCTAAAAAACGAAGGTAGAATCAATTATGAGGTCCTACGTCTTTGTGACAACCCTTCAAGACAATGCATTAGTTTTGCAAAGTTTTCAACCTCTTTTGGTGGTAGGCTTCCTTTTCAACGGCGAATTTATTAAAGGAATTTATGGATATTCCTATGTAAAGTGGAAAGAGTTTCTAACTCTACCTCCTAGAACAATTTGGGTGATCTAAGGCGGTGGTTTTAAACTACATTCATTGAAGATCAAATGGAGAATAAAAATTAGGTCTCGAGGTTGTTTCGTTTGGAGGTAAATAATATTATTATAAATCAGTGGATTTAGTGATGTCTATAATTGCAACATCTTGTTTTAATAAGATTACTATGATTATATATCAATAACTAAATATCGTTATAGTAGATCAATCTAGAATTCATTAGGTAGTTTGAAAGGAATAATTTGAAAAAAGCTTTGTGTTCTGAAGGTTCGGAGTTCCATGTTATTGAAAAATTTAATGATGCATTATTAGCTAAAAAGACACGTGACACATCCTTTATAATTCAACTTGCTTATTTAGTAGACGTTTTAAAAGCATATAAGATGGAGAGTTTAGTTGCAAAAATATTTATGGATTTTCTTATCTGTGATCGATATAAAATGGAGACTGAATCCATTAATCATGTTATCTTTATTTTTCTGAAGATCCTGTGGTTGCTAACACCCATCACGTTCTCTTGTGAATATGTTTCATATTTCTTTGTATTAGCGAACATAAACTAATTGTTTAAATTTTCGAAAGTGGACAGTTCGATAACTATGATCTTACTTTATTGCCACAATTTCTTTGGTGAATGTGAAAATGCGAAATATAGAGTTGTTTTTACAAAACTAACCTTGATACAACATAAATTATTCGGTTATTCGGAGAATTAGGTATACTAGCTCAAACTCCGACAATCAGTTTTGTAAAAGTCGCTAGGCGTTAGTCGGGCGGTCCGTCAGCGTCTAGCGACTAGTCGAATTAGTCAGCATTTAGTCGGTGACTAGGCGTTTTGTTTTTTTAATTTTTAATATATATTTAATTTTAACAAAACAAAATTTTGATTTATTTTTCTTAAATATAGTCAAAACGACGTCGTTTTGAGAGAGACAAAAACGACGTCGTTTTGGTCTTTTTTATTTAAAATCCGCCTAGGCGGCCGATTTCCGCCAAATCGGCCGTCCAGGCGCCGACTAGTCGCCGATTTTTTTCTACCGACTAATTAAACCGATTTTCCATTAGACTGGACGACTTAGTACCGTCTGCCGCCTAGACGCCGACTAGTCGACCGCCTAGACCGACTTTTACAACACTGCCGACAATCAAGTGGCCCAATAGCTCCACTGCATTCTACTAGAAATTACGATGATGAGAAATGAAATCTTTCATCTACAAGATTTTGGAAGGTAAAATCTAGTGTTATTTAAAAAATAAACGTAGAGAATGACTTTGGTTAGATAATGAAAAATGATAAAGACGATTATTATATTTATGGAATGAAATGTGTGAAGACATCAAACACATCGTTAATTGCTTAAACGAAAATTTTGATATTTGTTTTGAATCATTATATAACACTTATTTTTGAAACGATAATTATAAATATAGATCATGAAAACCTTATAAGTACAAAAAAAATTATCTAACATGGACATCACATAAAAAAAAAAGTCAATATTTTCACTCGATTGCTTAGAGGATGGATATTTTTCCGTTTTGATCTGATTTTTTTATACCTAACTGGATAAAAAAGAAAGTTGATCGAAGTGAAATTTGGTTTTGAATTAATAAATGACGCATCCTTGGTGGAAACAAAAACTAAATTGGAATAATACAATCCAATTGTAACTCCAATGGTCTACGCGACCGGAACACGTGGACTCTCGTGGTTTGCCACTTCATCAACTTGGGAGAAGGGTATGTTGTGAATAACTCCGAAATCCGAGGGTTAAACCGTCCAAGGATATAAAAACAAAGCCCTTAAACCGCGAAAAGCATGTGGTAATGTTGATTTAATTAATGTCCCTTTCTTTTGGGGTTAACATTTAAATAAACCGATTAATGATAATTATGTGGTTATCGATGATATTCAAATGTCCATCTATCCGAACATTATCACGAGAATCAAGAGAAGAAAAAGCAACATTTCTGGTTACAGAATCTACGTGACGTTTAATTTAATAATAATAACAATAATAATAATAATAAAAACAATAACATAGGAATTTAATTGGCAAGGATTAAAGTGTTTAAAAAATATTCTTGTAAAAATAATTATGAAATTAAAAAAACTAAAAAAAAGACAAATTTGCCTTAATTTTCGAACGTGAAAAAACACACCTTCTATAATTTTTCGACGTGAAAAAATGTCAAATCGTGTCAAAAGCAAGAGATAAACAGTTTTTCGATGTGAAAACTTGTTTCAAAGTTTATATCAAGAAAGAAGAAGTGATTTCAAACTTGAGAGGGATCCATTTGAAGTTGGCAAGAAGGAAATGGTTAGAATCAGCAGCAGTTATGAAGAAGATAGCACGAGTTAATCTTCAATGGCGTCAATAAGTGTAAGTAGATCGATTTTTAGGGTTTTGCAAGCTGTCGAGTCACAAAATGGTTTATTAATTTGAAATGGATGTGAGTGTCAGTGAGTCGGTTGAGTCGCAAGGGTCGTAGGAGTTGCATGACCATCTTCGACTCAGTGAGTCGGTTGGGTCGCAATGGTCGTTTGAGTGTCGCAGGCGGTCCAAGGGTCGTTTGAGTCGCATGGGTCGCTTGTGTCATTGAGTCGCAAGGGTCGTTTGCGTCCATGGGTCGCTTATGTCATTGAGTCGCAAGGGTCGTTTGAGTCGCATGGGTCGCTTGATATAATGCCTCGTGGGTCGTTTGATATTATACCTCGTGGGTCGTTTGAGTCGCATGAGTCGTTTGAGTCTCAATGAGTCGATTGAGTGTCATAGAGGATCCGAGGGTCGTTTGAGTCGCATGGGTCATAAGGGTCGGTTGAGTCACATGGGTCGCTTAAGTCAGTAGAAGTATAATGCATTCTTAATTGGTCATTTTGCGGGTGATGCCAAAGCCGAAGTTTGTGTATGAATTCAAGCACATTGACAGAATGACAAAGATCACAACCAAGTGTTATCCTCGCGAGATAATAAAGAAGCTGAAAGGGATCTTAGATGAATACGAGTTGCATTACTTCGAGAAGGAGTCACAATTTAGGAATTTATTCCATTTCCAATGTGAATCCACATTGATGAAGGTTCAAATGTCTATCTTACTAAATCAATCCGTTATTATACGGTACAAGGAGTTGTGGTTCGTCTTAAACGACATTCCTATCCGGTACTCTATACTGGAGCACACACTAATTTTCGGATTGAAATGCGGATCATATCCCAAAGGATGGGAGTCCAAAAAGGGTGACACATTTAGGTTGAAGAATTTCGGCCGTGGAAAGGTGACCCCCGCACAAGTTAGTGAAAATCTTGTGAAGGTGAAGAATTCCGACGACCGAAAGAGGTTAGCAACTTTGATGTTGTTGGCGCAGTTATGGCTCACAAGCCTTCAACATAAAAATCGATCAGACATTATTTCATTGACATGGTTGATGATTTGGAATTTTGTGAAGGTTTTCCATGAGACCGTTACACATTCGAGAAGATTGTGGATACTTGTCGCAAGCACGTTAGTGGGGTATCACCGAAACCAAAATGGTATTGTGGTGGTTTCATGATCCCACTAATGGTAAATTGTATATATTATTCGAATAACTTGAATTTTTTCGTACTTTTTACACTCTTATAATTTTGTTTGAATGTTTTAGTTACTTCCATTCGAAACCATCCTTAGTTTGGGCGGAAAGGGATGGTATGTTGATGTTCTGGATGCAGATCCATCATGCCCAAGAATGTCTGGTTAAATCCAGTTTTAAGCCGAAGTATGTAGATGTGATAAGACAGATCGAAGATTCTAAGGTAACAATTATACAAGGGTCACAAGGGAAACAAAGGTGATAGAGGGTAATAATGGTTATTTTTTGTTTTTCAGGTCGAAGTATTCTTCGTGCTGAACACGAAGAGGAAGCTTTACTTTCTGATCTGGACGATTACGAGGGATGCCACGATCCCGATGTTCAGATATGGATGGAACATCTTCGTAGAAATCCGAAAGGTATTTGTTGGGAGGACATCCGTAAGCAAGAACTGCTGACACGAAAAACAGCTCTTGGTGATCAAAAGAAGGGGAAAAAGGGATTAAGAGGAAGAAGAGCGTGAGTGAAAAGATAATAGAGGTTGAAGATGACGAAGATGAAGGATGGGTAGGTGTTGCTGAAGCTGATGAAGAAAGAGAAGGTGATGCTGAAGGAGAAGGAGAAAAGAATCATCAAGGTGATGCTGATGCTACAGTCCCTCTAACACTTGAGCAATTATTAATAGAGGAAATAAAGAAGTGGAAGAAAAGAATCATCAACACCGTAAGAGACCTTCTAAGGGATGTCGGGATTCATTTGCCTAATCCAAAATCAAAGGCTACCGAGAAATATGTGAGCACCGAAAACCAATCTTTTGGCACTGTTAGTGATGATGATTTTGAATTCCTTCGACGTCCAAATCCAGTGTCAAGAAAAGAGCCAAGTGAAGAGTCGGTTGACTCTAGAGATAACTCAGAAGAGGATTTGGCAAACATTGCTCCTGATGAAGTTTCACAAAGTAAGTAATATTTAGTGAAAAAGGTCATTTGAGTGTCAATTTCAATCGAGAGTCGAAATGGGTCGCAAGAGTCAGATAGGTCGGAGGGATGCATAAGTCGTTGGATCGCATAAGTCGTTGGGTCTCTAGAGTCGCATGAGTCACATGGGTTGCATATGTCCTATGGGTCACTGGGTCACTAAAGTCGCATGGGTCGCATGGTTGCATATGTGCCATGGGTCGCAAGGGTCGTACCAATAACGAACAATGAATCTAATGAATGAAGTAATTTTATGCAGATGCTCCAGTGGGTCCTGTCGAGGAGGTCCACACTAAAGATACTTTAGTGGGTCTAGTCGATGACGTCGCCTACGAGGTTCCTGCCAAGGATACTCCAGTAGTGGATCCTATCCAAGAGGTCGTTGCTATTGTCGAAGTAGCACCAAGTAAGTATCGTCATTTGAGTCACAAGGCCGCATTGCTCGCATGGGTCGAATGGGTCACAAAATGTCGTATTAGTCGCATAGGTTGCATGGTCGCATAGGTCGTATTGGTCGCCATATATTTAATGAAGTAAATTTTATGAAGGTGCTGGACCTTTATCGAAGAAGTCTGCGGGTATCTAATCGACCTTTAAGATCACGAAAGACATATGTTGAACCTCCACCGACGAAAAGAGCAAGAACAGTGCGAGGGAGAGGGAAAGATGTTGATGGAGAACCCGTAGAAAATGTAGTTCAAGAACCCGCAGAAAATATAGTTCAAGAACCCGTAAAAAATGTAGTTCAAGAACCCGTAGAAAATAATTTTGGAATGGAAGATATAAATATTTGGTATATTTTTATTTTTTAAGTATTTGGTACATTGTCACAGGGGTACAAAGGGTCGTAGAGGGTAAAAGGGTCGCAAAGGTACAAGGGTCGCACAGTCGCACTGGGTCACAGAGCCTCATGCGACCCATGTGACCATTGCGACCCTTGCGACCCTTGCAGCCATTGCGACCATTGCGACCCATTTGGCCATTGCGACCCTTTCGACTAGTCTTTTCAATGTCAGACTACTGGCTTTTCCAGTGCCAACTATGCTTTTTATTTTACCAATGTCACACTCAATACCATTACGATACGTCTCTATTACCCCTATATTAAAAGTTCCATCAAATTTTCTAAGTCTCATCGTAACACCCATTTGAGATGAGAATGAATCGGGAGAATCCCATATCTCTCCTATCTTCGTCTAAGTCTCCAACCCTAAGTTCTCTGAAAAATCTTTGTTACCTTTGTGACCGTTTTGATCTTCGTAACAAAGGTTATATGGTGGACACATGGCATCGTGTTGTCTATTTGTTACTCAAGGTCTTGGTAATTGTCGGACTCGGTTTCTATGCAGATACACATAAGTACTTACAACGTGGATGGAGGACTTTATGTTGTATCTGCATTACATAAGGTCTTGGTAATCGGCAGACTCAGACATCATGATGTATCCGCATTACCTAAGGTCACGGTTGGAGGTCAACTTGGAGAAGGCGTTGAGTCACACACGACTATCTTTAAGGGGAAGGGCTCCGATGTGTCTCTAAAGTCGGCAAAATTGACCTTTGTGACCTTTTAAACCTTATGTAACCTTTTTTCTCCCTTTTTCTTCAACTTTTTTCTTGCATTTTTTGTAACCTTCGTGACCTTTGACACCTTATGTAACCTTATGTAACTTTTTGTAACCTTTGTGACCTGTGTAACCTGTGTAACCTTTGTAACCTGTGTAACCTTTGTGACCTTATGTAATCAATATTTAAACGTTGAAAATGTCTTATTTTGCATCTATTGTTCGTAAGATTATGACCCATCCGACTCATACGACCCAATATGACCCGTTATATGACCCTCAATCGGATTAAATTAGAATCAAGTTTAAACGGGAACCTATTCGACGCATGCAACCACATATGACCGTGGTGCAACTCATCCGACCTATGCGACTTGTTGTTTTGCTGTCAGACTTCTGTCTTCCGACCACGTGACCTTTCCTACCCTTGTGACTTATCGTTTTGCAGTCAGACTCCATTCTTTCGACCCATGTGACTTGTCATTTTCCTATCAGACTTCTGTCTTCCGACCCATGTGACCCTTCCAACCCATGTCTATAAGTTAACGTCTACGTATCTTCTCTTAGTATGCATATCTAACCCCAATTTCTATGAAAAATCTTTTTTTACCTTTGTGATCGGTGGAATCAGTCTCTATGCAGTCACTGACGAGTTGCGGGGGTGATTTAGGTGACGGTGTTGGATCACTCTTGAAATGTGATTGGAAGACAAAGTACATGGCAGGAGATAACTCTGGACTCCAATACCGAACAAGAAAAATGTAGAAGACTAGAAGACGGAGTACATGGCAGGAGATAACTCTCGGCTAATGAACTATCTCTCCAGTGGAAATAGAATGTGTGAAAAGTCTTTGATTGACGTTGTAAATGTATTGTTTTGATTTAGAATCTTTGATCGACCCATGCGATCCATGCGGCCCTCAATTGGCATTAATTAGTTTGACATTGTAAATGTATTGTTTTGATTGGTTTTTGTCATTTTATCATTATAAACTAGTAAATTCGTCGAGTTCTCATCTATTGATCCATAAATGCGACCAAGCGACCCATGCCATTATCAATATATTTAAGTTGTATATGTCTAACTATAGAATCAATATAGATAATAATATAAATAATATCTACATTTGAATAAAATGTTAAATGTATTTTTTGAAATTTTCTCAAACTCATCTAACGAGTTCTTAAAACACTACTATCACTTTTGAAACAGAGGCATTGGTTATATATAACTCAACTAGGGACACATGGGTCATAATTTGTTTTAACCATTGATTGACGTTGTAGACGTATTGTTTTGATTGTCATTTTATCATTATAAACCCGTAAATTCATCGAGTTCGCATCTATTGATCAATATATACGACCAAACGACCCATGCAACCCATGCGACCTCATTTGGAATTAATTAGTTTGACGTTGTAAGTGTATTGTTTTTATTGGTTTTTGTAATTTTATTATTATAAACCCGTAAATTCGTCGAGTTCGCATCTATTGATCAATATATGCGACCAAGCGACCCATGAGACCCATGTGACCCTCATTTGGCATTAATTAGTTTGACGTTGTAAATGTATTGTTTTGATTGGTTTTGTCATTTTATCATTATAAACCCGTAAATTCGTCAATTTCGCATCTATTAATCAATATATCCGACCAAGCGACCCATGCGACCCTCATTTGGCATTAATTATTTTGACGTTGTAAATGTATTGTTTTGATTGGTTTTTGTTATTTTATCATTATATACCTATAAATTCGTCGATTTCGCATATATGCGACCCATGTCACCCTCAATTTTGATTGGTTTTTGATATTTTATCATTTTCAAAAAAATTCCCGCCGAATTTTTCACCAAGATTTGAAAAAACATAACTATATGATCGTGTCTTATCGATTTCCATCTGACGGCGATTCGATGTTAGGGTCATGTCTTTTCGAATTCCAGCCGTTTCCTTTCTTTGAATAACAACACACACTCTCTCTAACTTTTATAATCTTTCACCCATCCTTGTTCGAATAACGACACAATCTCTCTAACTCTCATCATCTTCCATCCATTTTTTGCCGAAAAATACCACATTTTCCTATTTTTGTCCAAATCATTCTTTCAAGCTTTCAGGAGAACTATATCGTAATCTCCTTCATCTCTCTCATTCAGTATGTTAATGTAGAGAATGTATAGATTTGAATTTTTTTTTATTTTTATTATAGGACAATCCGACGAAATTCTTCGATGAGTATATTGACGGGAAAACTAGGGACGACAACACGTCAACACTTAAATCGAATGTGTCTAACAAATCATGGGAAGTCAAGTTGGATGGCTCAAGATTCACTGATGGATGGAAATATTTCTCCAAGGACCATGATTTTCGTATTCGGGATTTCTTAGTTTTACATCACGATGGTGACATGGTTTTTCACGTCACTGGTTTTGAAGATGATATGTATAATCTAAAATATGCATTATCTATATCATCATCATTCGTAGAAGTAGGGTCATCTTCTTCTGGTCAGATGATTTTCTGGTACCAGTCACGCCTTCAAATCTGGCCGTAGATGTAGTGGTAAGTGAACTCAAACCGATTTATTCGATTCATCAAATATGGCAGTATATGCATCAGTTTGGCGTCGTTGTAAATTTATTTGGTTATCGCAGACACTTCCGATAGAGTTCGCGAGGTTGAGAGGTCTTTGTGGTAGACGAAGTAAGATGGATCTGATAATCAATTACGGACAAATTTGGGAGACATATCTAAGGCCCGTGAAACGCGGTGGCGCTAACATCAGTAAGGGTTGGACAAAGTTTTGTCACGATCATGGACTTAGCGTGGGTTGTACTCTCAAAGTCGAACTGCACGCCGTTCATGATGTACCTTGTCTACGGTTTTCCCTCTATCAGGGCCTACAAACAACATAGTTTGAATTCCATTGTATTTTGGTTGCTTTGAAATTGAAATTTATGTTTGTATTTGATGGGTTTTTTACTATTATTCAATAGAACGTATTATTGTTAGTATTGTTGTTTTTGTGGATTTACTATTATTGTAACAAGAGTCGCGAAACGGGTAAAATGGTTGTAGAGGGGCAAGGTTTGTAGGGGTCCAATGGTCGCAGGGGTCCAAGGGTCGCAGAGGTCCAAAGGTCGGAGGGGGACAAGGGTCGCAGGGGTCCAAGGGTCGTAGGGGTCCAAAGGTCGAAGAGGTCCAAGGGTCGCAAAGGGACAAGGGTTGTAGGGGACAAAGAGTCGCAGGGGACAAAGGGTCGCAGAGTTACAAGGGTCGCGATCATTTGTCCCTTGTGAACCTTTTACCCATTCGACCCTTGACCCTGCGACTCTTTTACCCGTTCGACCTTTTACCTTTGCGACCTTTTTACCCGTTCGACCCTTTTACCCCTCCGACCCATGTGATAGTGTGGTCATGTCTTTTCGAATTTCATCTAACATCAATTTGATGTCATATATTTTCGAATTCCAATCGTTTCCTTTTTTCCTATCCATTTTTTCCTTTCATCATCTTCCATCCATTTTTTTTCCGAAAATGCCATATTTCCCTCATTTATTCCGAAAGATTCTTATGCAACATTTGTACTACCTTGTAATCTTCTTTAAAACACTTTTTTTCGTTAAGTTACATGTATAGAATGTACAGATTTGACTTTGTTTTTCATTTTTTGTTACAGGACATTTTGAAGATCTTCTTCGATGAGTATATTTACGGGAATACGAGGGAGCAACACGATAACGCTTAAATCGCATGCGTCTAACTGAACATGAGAAACCAAGTTTAATGGCTCCAAATTCACTGATGGATGGAGATATTTCTAAAACGACCAAAACATTCGTATTGGGGATGTCGTACTTTTCCGTCACAAAAGTGACATGGTCTTTACGTCACCAGGGCCACTCCTCATGAGAGGGTTTTTATTGTACCAATCACGCGTTCGAATCTGGCCGTAGATTCATTGGTAAGTGACCTCAAACTGATTCATCATATATAATTTGGTTATTTATTCGACTTCTATTCATTTATATTGATGTAACTTGGTGATATCGCAGACACTTCTCTTAGGGTTTACGAGGGAGACCGGTCTTTGCCGTAGACAATGTAAGATAATGATGTACCTCGATTGCGGAATGTTCGATTGTGGAAAGTTCTATTATTGGCCAGCAACTTTAAGGCATGTGAGTCGTGGTGGCGCTTGCATCAGAGGGGGGTGGAGATAGTTTGTCAAGAAAATGGACTGAACGTCGGTTGTTCTCTCATAGTAGAACTATTCTCCAATGGAAGAGAACCTATGCTTCTTTGTCAACAACATATTTTGATTTGAGTTGTATTTTGATTTCTTTGAACTTCCTTTTAACTTGAACTTCATTTGATCTTGTGGATTTACCATTGTTCAATTGTTAGTGTTATTGTTGGTATCGATGTTTTGTGGATTTATTATTATTATAACAAGAGTTGCAGAGGGACAAGGGTCGAAGGGGGACAAGGGTCGCACGAGTTTAAGGGTCGCAGGGGACCAAGGGCCGCGAGGGATAAAAGGGTCGCAGGGGTACAAGGGTCGCACATGTATAAGGCTCGTAGATATTTGAGTCAATTATTTGTAAATAACTTGATAAATTATTATTTTTAAATTTTATTCACATTATTTGTAAATAATTGTATTTGTAAATAATAAATTATTTTTACCATTATTCAATATTAAGTAGTATTTTTAGTATCGATGTTTTTGTAGATTTAGTATTATTGTAATAAGAGTCGCAGAGGGACAAGGGTCGTAGGGGTCCAAGGGTCGAAGAGGTCCCTCTGTGACCTTTTGACCCATGCAACCCTTTTACTTCTTCGACCTTTGGACCCCTCTGATCCTTTTACCCTTTCGACCTTTTTACCCCTGCGACCTTATCCTAAACCCTGCGACCTTTTTACACCTCGACCCATGTACCCCTACGACCCTCAGACCCCTTTGCGACCCTTTTACCCCTACGATCCTTGTACCCCTACGCCCTTTGGACCCATAAGACTCTCTGATTCAGTGCAACAGTTTTTCTGCGGAATGTATTTAAGTGCAATTTTCTTTGTTGACAACAAATGATTTCAATCTATTGGCAACGAATCTGATGCCGATTTCAAGCTACTCTCGTCGAATCTATTGTGGTGTGAGAGAACAGTTATTTTTGCGCCACAAAAGATAGAGAAATCGAAGTGTTCTAGAAGAGAGAGAAAAAATGTCATGGGATTATCAATATTTTAAGGATAGATTTGAAGTTGAAACTTTTTTTTTAGGAAAGAGTATTTTTAAAACGCTTTAACCCTACGAAAATAATTTTGAAGTTACCCAATTTAATTCTTATTTTTATACATAAATTGCTATATTCTTTTTAGAATGATACAAAAATGTTGTATAATTATACATCAATATAATATATATCAGGGAAAAAGGCATATTACACCCCCAACTATCCTACTTTACTCAAATTTCCCCCTCAACTATCTGACACAACCAATTCCTCCCTCATCTTACAAAATCCATCCGATTCCCCCCTTAACTATACCAATTCAACCAATTCCCCCCTCCGTTATATAATCAGTATATTGGCGTTAACCGACCCGATTTTGACCCGATTTCGACCCGGTTTAACCGAATTTAACCCGATTTTGACTCAATTTGACCCGATTTAACCGAATTTAATTCGATTTAACCAAATTTAACCCGATTTTACCCAATATTAACCCAATTTCACCCAAATTGACCCGATTTAACTGAATTTAACCCGATTTAACAGTATTTAACCCGATTTTACCCAATTTTAACCCAATTTCACCCAAATTAACCCGATTTCAACAAATTTAATTCGATTTCCATCCAAATTTAACCCGATTTTATCCAATTTTAACCCAATTTCACCTAAATTAACCCGATTACCGCCAAAATTTAATCCAATTTCATCCAATTTAACCGATTTACTCACTTTTAACCCGATTTACTCTTTTTTAATTCGATTTAACCTGATTTTCGATTTACCTCAATTTCATCCAAAGTAATATAATACCAACCCGATTTTACCCAATGTAATATAATTCCAACCCATTTTCACCCAAATTAACCCGATTTCATCAAATTTAATCCGATTTCCATCCAAATTTAACCCGATTTTTATCCAATTTTAACCCAATTTCACCCAAATTAACCCGATTATCGCCCAAATTTAATCAAATTTCACCCAATTTAACCGATTTACTCACTTTTAACCCGATTTACTCTATTTAATTGGATAAAATCGCAATTTAACCGATTTACTCACTTTTAACCCGATTTACTCTTTTTTAATTGGATAAAATCAGGTTAAATTTGGATAAAATCGGTTAAATTTCATTAAATCGGGTTAATTTGGGTGAAAATGGGTTGAAATTATATTAATTTAGGTAAAATCAAGTTAGAATTATATTACTTTGGATGAAATCGAGTTAAATTGGATGAAATTGGATTAAATCGGTTAAATTGGTTGAAATTGGATTAAATTTTGGCGGGAATCGGATTAATTTAGGTGAAATTGGGTTAAAATTGGATAAAATCGAGTTAAATTTGGATGGAAATCGAATTAAATTTGATGAAATCGGGTTAATTTGGGTGAAATTGGGTTAAAATTGGGTAAAATCGGGTTAAATTCGGTTAAATCGAGTTAAATTCGGTTAAATCGGGTCAATTTGGGTGAAATTGGGTTAATATTGGGTAAAATCGGGTTAAATTCGGTTAAATCGAATTAAATTCGGTTAAATTCGGTTAAATCCGGTTAAATCGGGTCAAAATTGAGTTAAAATCGGGTTAAATTCGGTTAAATCGGGTCAAAATCGGGTCGGTTAACGCCAATATACTGAATATATAACAGAGGGGGGAATTGGCTGAATTGGTATAGTTAAGGGAGAAATCGGATGGATTTTGTAAGATGAGGGGGAAATTGGCTGTGTCAGATAGTTGAGGAGTGAATTTGAGTAAAACAGGATAGTTGGAGGTGTAATATGTCTTTTTCCTATATATTAATATAATAACTTTTTAAAATTAAGAATAATAATAATTCATTTATTACTATAAAAATAATATGATAATTAAAGTGCCAAAAAATATATATAGTTCCCATATTTTGGAACAATTTTATATGTTGAAGAATTTTTCAATAAAAATAATTTAAATGTTTTCAAGGATTTTCAATAATAATATTAGAATAATAATTTTCGAATAGAATTTGAAAAATGATATTTTTATGTAAAATAAATAATATGTATATCATTTGACATTTATAAAAAATATTTACCATACATTAGTTAGCTGACCCTTAAAATATAATTTAACACTTTACTCGACATATTAACAAATTGGTGAATCTTGGAAAAGAAACAACGTTTGTCTTCAAAGTATATATAGTTTGTTTTTATGTGGATGATTTTGGAGAAAATATCTCAAAACCTGGTTCTACGCGGTCATATATATATATATGTATATATATTTCTATTCATTCAAAATGCATTTAATCTTGAAATATTGAATTATGATTGTGAAAATAATGAAAGAAAACATTATAAAAATTATATTGATGTGATAAATCATATATAATTGATATTTGTTATGTGATAAAACTTGCCGAAATTGACACAAAATTGCTTTAGCTTTCAGTGGTCCGTAACGTATAATTCAAGGACAATAAAAATGGGTGTGAGTCAAAAAATGTTACTAAAATTACGAAAAATGTTCCCTGTGATAGCTCCAGCTCCGCTCGTCATTGGGGAACAAGTCCCCTTCTACTCATTTTTTTTTCTTTTTCACTTAGTTGTTTTTTTTTACATCCAGACAAATAAACTTATTACTAAAAACATAAATAAAGTATTATATTTGAATGGCCAACATAAAAGTGTTATATAAGGTGTTGAAAATACAAATTTCATAAAGTATATTATCTAGGACTTTTTAAAAATAATTTCATTAATTAATTTAGGGAAAAATACAAAATTAAATATAATATGATAGCAGACAGTTGGAATCCCACAAAAATACCTTTAATGTTTATAACAAAAAGGGTAGATATATAAAAATTTCCAAAAGGAAAATAGGTCAATATATATAAGGATTGCCTATAAAATAAATTAAATTGTAGGAAGAATAAAATCCAAAGAAGAAATAAGGGTGACAAAAACAAAAGATGGATCGCTTAGTTCGAGTTTCAATTGAGGTGTGAAGATGGAACAAGTCATGTTTTTAATGCAATCCTCTTTGTCCTCATTCACTTTGTTTGCTTCTCTCATTACATTAACCCCTTTCTTCCTCATGACTCTCTCTCTCTAAAAAGAAAACTAAAAGCTTCGATCTTTATAGACCCTTCGCCATGGCCGTTTACCTCTCCACCCATTATTCTTCTTCTCCATCGATTCTCTTGTCGTTTCTCTCCCTCCTCATGAACGTCTCATTCGCTGACCTAAACGGCTCTAACATCGGGGTGGTTCTCGTCACATATCCAGACATTCCTCCGCCGCCGCCGCCACCGCCTCTGCCACCTCCGCGTCCGAGCTTCACGTCGTTAAAACCTAGCATCACTATTGTAGTTGGGGTCCTTACCACCGTCTTCTCCGTCACGTTCTTGTTTCTCCTCTACGCTAAACACTGCAAACGCCGAAACGACGACGATTACGTCCACCACCACCGCCATGAGCACCTCCGTTTCGACGGGAGAAAGAATTCCGGTATAGACCGAACCGTGATCGAGTCTTTACCGGTTTTCCGTTTCGGAGCTTTGAGCGGTGACAAGGAAGGGCTCGAGTGCGCTGTCTGTCTTGCACGGTTCGAGCCGACCGAAGTCCTCAGGCTCCTGCCCAAATGCAAGCACGCCTTCCACGTGGAGTGCGTCGACACGTGGCTCGACGCTCACTCCACCTGCCCACTTTGCCGTTACCGGGTCGACCCGGAAGACATCCTCTTGATTGGCGACTGCAACCCCTTGTTTGAGAACGGGTTATCTCACCGCGAAGACGACGACCACGTCTCCAGGGGCAGTACTGAGAACGGGTGCGAGCGTCCGCAACCGGGTCGTATCGACCCGGCTTTTTGGATCCGGCGGATTTCGGGTCGGCATTCGTCAGCGTGTGAACAAGCGAGTCAGGTCAACGAGTCGGGTCATCACCGGACGTCGTCGAGTAGGAGGTCGTTGGACAGCTCTCTAAGAAACAACAACAATAGCATCGACGCCGTGAACGTGGGATGCTTCGATCGAGCCCAGAGAAAAGACAGTATGTTACTCCCCGACGGCGCCATCACAGACCGGAAAAGTTTTGAGCGGCGGTTCGAGCATCGGATAATCATCTCCGCTGGCGCTACCGTCGCCTTTGTGCCTCACAACCTGCAGAGGGACCAGCGATGGAGTGACGTGGTGAGACCTTCAGATCTTCTGTACCTTCGGTCTCAGATGTTACTGAGCGAAAGCCGGAAGACGGCGACGGGAGAGGGAGGACGAGTATGGAGTGGCAGAGAAGTAAATAATGGGAGAAGTGTGTCGGAAATAATAAGCATGGAGAGGTTATGCAGGAGAGAGATGAATGATAACAGCATTAACACCAACGGCAACAACAGCCATCGACAACGACAAGCCGCGGCGGTTGTTTCGAGGTGGCTCGCCTGGGCTGTACGGCCCCACCGTACCACCGTCTCCAGCTTCGCTTAATCTTTCTTTATTGTCATAAAAAAGTAACAACAAATTTTCTTTTAAAATTAGAGATTTTTTGGTGTATTTTCTGCACCAAGCTAGAGATGGAAAATTAGAAGGCGAGAACAGTGAATAACCAATAATATAAATTAATTTTAATTGTGATTTTATGTTTGGTGCCCGTGTGCGAGGAAGTACGAGATGATTTGCTTACAGATATAAGGTTGGGCTTTTCAAATTTCAATAGGATATTTTAGATTCGAATATTTTCAATTTTATAACAAGCTTTTTGAATTATAACTGAAAGATATTGTTTGAATCATGATTTAGTTGGATAGATTTCAAAATAGTGATAGCAAATAGAAATCAAAATAGAATGCGGTTCGATTTCACTCGATGGTTAGATTCTAAAAAGTTGATTCAATTTGATTCAAATCCGCAGTTCGATTGTAAATAGGTTGGTTCAGTTAGTTTCAGCCATTCTAACTAAATAGAGAGATGTAATGATGTTTTCTCAACAAAAAAAAAATTAACTAAATTTCTCTAAAAGAAAACGTCACATTATACTCAGATTTACAAATAAAGTAAAAATCAAACTTAAAATCATTTTATTCGAGATGAAACGGTTCAATTCGATTTTAACATATCCTTATCTTGATTTATGTTAATATTTATATTATAAAAATTTATTTTAAACAATGTAAAGAAATTCAAATACTGAATTTTGTATAAACTAAATATGAATTTAAATTTAACTAATTTTAAGAAAATTATTCAATCTCATATATATATTTCTGGGTTTTTAATTTAAAATACATATTTTTTTTACATAATTATATATACACACATATGTGGCCTTTTATTCAAGATACATATTGTTTTGTTACATAATTATATATAGATATACACACACATATATTATAGACTTAACATATAGATGCTTTTAATCTTATTTATTTCAGATAGTAGAGTGTGTTCTTTAAAAACCCGCTGTTACTGTTTTTCTAATAAAACCCATACCCATCACATTTCTTTTTTCTTAAAAAAACAAAAAGCTATGTACAATATAACAAAATCTAATATTATATTTTTATTATTCGTTAACCTTTTTATATTTTAGAGAAGATTATATATAATTTATTGTGTATTACATTTTTAACCAATTGAACTAATCAATCTTGAGTTATTTTTAATTTATGTTAAACTAAATGTTTAAATGTTGTTTCTAAAATTGAATTATGGAACGGTAATTTCATCTTTCACTTGTTGAAAAAATCTCATCACAAGTTTTGTTTCGTATACTCTCGTATACGGAGAAATTACAATTGTTACACCCAAATTTAAATGGAACAGTTTTCACATTTCAAAGAATATTATTATTATTATTATTATTATTATTATTATTATTATTATTATTATTATTATTATTAATTTTATAATATATGAGTCGATATTTTGAACAATATGAGATCGAACCAATACGTTATTAATTACGGGAATTTTTTTATATAGATATACAATTTGAAACGAGAAAAAATATAATTTTATGGAATATTCGTACAACCTTAAACAATATTTTTAATATTCAATCCGATATCAGATAATATTATGAGTATCCGAGAAAATATATGAAAATATTATATATGATCTCTATCAATCTAGATAATCAAGAGATCTCAATTCAGCCCGCGCGGACAAACTTATCAACACGCGCGGGTAGCTCTATTCAGCTCCAGCACGCACGGGCAGCTCTACTCAGCTCCAGCACGCACATGTTATTTCATCAACACGCGCGGATAGATTCACTCAGCAACCCGCACCCATCAGCTTTACACAGCACGAGCTGGGAGTTCCACTCAACCCGCACGGGTCCGCTACCTCTCACATAGCACGCGCGGGCAACATCACTTAGCCCGCGCGGTCAACATCGTCTTTTTCCTCAAAACAGAACACGTGAACAGTTCTGCATTTTACAAGATCTTCAAGAACACGTTTCTTCCAAGAATAAGATTGCATTAATCTTTGTTCTTGGATCTTGGGTCTTGATTCTTGAGTCTTGAGTCTTGAGCTCCTTCATCTCTATATAAAGCCAATGTACTTCTTGAATTGTATTCATCCAAAAATCAATAAAGTTCTCTGAAGTTTCTTTTAGCTCGTCTCTCTCTTTTAACTCTGTAATTCTTTTCCTTTAAAATTCATATGGTATCAAAGCCTATTCAGGCCCTCAACCATGAGTCATTTTGTTCCCTTCGTCGATTACTAAACCCTCACGGGTTCTCTTCGATGATTTTTGATCTTTTCGATGACGAGACAGCAATTGTAGAGTCTCTCACATCTGCCCAAATCCAAAGAAGTTCATGGTAGCCATTTATTTTCGAATTAACGTTTAAATTTCTCTGCAGAACAATCTGTCTGCAGTTCTGTTCTTCATCAGCACGCGCGGGCAACTTCAGCAACCCGCGCGGGCTCCGTCGAAGCAACTTGCTTCGGTAGTATTTGGAAAAGAACCACAAAACATCAATCCAAGAGGATTCGGGAAATTTATACAACAATCCTTTAGTATCAATCTTGAACAATGGCGGCAAATCAACCGTAGTATCCATTCCCAGTACATATTAATATTTCAAACTTTATTACGATAAAGCTCACGAATTCTAACTCTCTTTTCTGGAAAGCTCAAATTGAGTCTCTTCTCCGGAGTCAAAGATTGTTGGGATTCATCGATGGCACGATAAAAGAACCACGTTAAATCATTCAAGAAATCAAGAATGATGTTTCAATAGATATTTCGAATCCCGTACATGATTCGTAGTTGCAAACGGATCAACTTATCATGTCGTGGATCATCGGTACACTTTCTGAAGAAGTCTTCAACCATGTTGTTGGTAAGAATTCAACAAAGGAGTTATGGTCTAGCCTTAAAAATCGTTACATACAACGATCTGTAGCAAGAGAATTTCACTTGCTAGCATCATTACAACTTCTAACCAAAGAAGGAAAGACATTGGCCGAATATTTGAGTCAATTTAAGAGTATATGTGATAAATTGGAATCAATTGGTAAACCAATTCAAAAACCTATAAAGATCTTTAAGTTACTCCATGGATTTGGCAAATAATACGAGGCTTTTGCTACAGTAATTCAAACCTCGATGCATAAGCCTCCTATTCCGATTTATGAAGATGTGGTCTCTCAATAGAATAGTTTGATTCTTGGGAGTTCTACTAGTCAATACACTAATGTGTCTCATCATCTAGCTTTTTCTGCCACACAGAGTTCTACTAATTCAAATCAAGGATTTGATAGAAGGAACTTCAATAATAGAGGAGCAAGTTCAGAGGCAATAGGAACTATACAACCCGTGGAAGAAGTTTTGCCCAACAAGTCTATTCTCCTTATGTTCAGAAAAAGCGCAAAACTCGAACAACACTTAGGTTAACAATAATAATTCACAAAATTCCTCTACAAGAACGTTATGTCAAATTTGTGGTAAAGCAGGACATGAGGCTTTACGATGTTGGCATCGGTTTGATAATGTCTTTCAAAGTGGTGATATACCACAAGCTCTCACATCAGTACAAATGAATCAACACCCTCAGCTGAACTGGTATCCAGACTCTGGAGCTTCAGTTCATATTACAAATTCAACCAAACACCTTCAGAACTCTATTCTATATGGTGGATCAGATAGTGTTATGATTGGAGATGGTTTGTTTCTACCAATCTCTCATATTGGATCCACAACCATTTCTACATCTGAAGGTAAGTTACCAATTCATAATATTCTGGTAGTTCCTTCAATTAACAAATCACTATTATTTGTTTCAAAACTTACTCATGATTATCCTTGTGAAGTGATTTTTGATGCTGATAGTGTTTATGTAAAGGACTTAATAACTCAGAAGATTTTGGCCAAAGGAAACAAACATTAAGGGATCTACAGGTTACAAACAACAGATTTCAAGGCCTTTTATTCTACTAGACATTGTTCTACTTCATTTGATATATGGCATCATAGTTTAGGACATGCTAACAACAATATTATACAAGAACTTAATACGAATGATTTCATCAAAATTACTAAACCTGCTTCAAAATTGTGTGAATATTGTCAAATGACTAAAAATAGCAGATTATCTTTTTCTAATTCGAATTATCATTCTAAAGAACCTTTGGAAATGATTCATTGTGATTTTGTCTCATTCCAAAAGATGGTAGAAAATCAATTTTCTTGCAAAATTAAATTGTTTCAAAGTGATGGAGGAGGTGAGTTTAGTAGTACATGTTGTCAAGAACATCTCTTACAACATGGTATTAAACATTTAGTATCATGTCCTTATACACTTGAACAAAACGGATTAGCAGAAATAAAACATAGACATATTACTGAATTAGGATTAGTTATGATGTTTCATGCTAAAATACCTCTAAAATATTGGATAGAAGCATTTTACACTGCAAATTACATCAGTAATCTATTACCATCTTCTTCCTTGCTTAAAGAAATACCGTATAAAATCTTGTTTAAAAGGGAAGTAGATTACTCGGCTCTTCGAGTTTTTGGTTGTTGTTGCTATCCTTATCTTTGTCCTTATGCTCAAAATAAATTTGATCCAAGATCCTTAAAATGTGTATTTTTAGGATATAGTGAAAAATATAAAAGATGTCGTTGTCTCTATCCTTTAACAGGTGAAGTATACATTACTCGTCATGCCATTTTTGATGAACTATATTTTCATTTTTGGGATAGCTATCTACATTTGATTCCAGCAGCAGATACACTACTATCAAAAGCATGGCAATTAGGATACAAAATCTAAAACAAAGGATGTTTCAAATCAAAATTTACAATATGTCTCACCCAGATTTCGGAATCCTACTTCTGTTATTGAAATTCCTGATGTACAAACACCTATATCAACAGCAGAGTTGGATGATGCTTCAGCAAGAAATCAGGTATCAACATCACGTTTGAATATTCCAGATTCTTATGATGAAAATATATTAAATACAAATTCTGAAAGTGAAATAAATATTGAAAATCAACATCCTATGACTACTAGAAGTAAATCTGGAATTTTTAAACCTAATCCAAAATATGACTTATGTGCTAATATAAATATTCCACAAGACCCAAAATCAGTTAAATCGGCATTAAAACATTCTGGTTGGCATCAAGCAATGATAAGTGAAATGGATGCACTACAATATAACAACACATGGTCTTTAGTTCCATACTCAAATGATATGAATATTTTAGGATGTAAATGGATTTTTAAGACTAAACTTAAAGCAGATGGGTCTTTAAACAGATTAAAAGCTAGATTAGTGGCTAAAGGGTACCATCAAGAGGAAGGTATTGATTACCTAGAAACATTTAGTCCAGTTGTTAAGACTGCTACAATTAGGACTATGTTATCAATTGTAGTAGTTAATGAATGGTCAATATCTCAATTAGACGTTAAGAATGCGTTTTTACATGGTGAATTGACTGAGGATGTCTTTATGCAACAATCTCCTGGTTTTGAGGATTCTGAGCATCCAACTCATGTTTGTAAACTGCATAAGTCTCTATATGGTCTGAAATAGACTCCTAGAGCGTGGTATGACAAATTCAGCTCATATTTACTTGAATTTGGATTTTGTTGTAGTAGCTTAGATCCTTCATTATTCGTATATCAACAAGGTGCAGATGGGATTTATCTTTTATTATATGTTGATGACATGATAATAACAGGAAATTGCGAAACATTGTTAAAGAAACTTATTGCAGCTTTGACTATCAGATTTGCCATGAAAGATCTCGGCCAGTTGCATTATTTTCTTGGTGTTCAAAGTAAGTTTTACTCGTCAGGGTTGTTTCTTCATCAAGAAAAATATGCACTAGATCTTCTTAACAAAGCTGGTATGACAAATTGTACGCCTATAGCTACTCCCTTACCTCTTAAATTAAATAACTATACTTCGGATCTTGAAAAATTTTCTGATGCAACTTATTTTAGAAAATTGGCTGGTGGATTGCAATATTTAACTTTGACTAGACCTGACATTAACTTTGCAGTCAATTTTATTTATCAAAGGATGCATGAACCTACAGTATCTGATTTTGCCTTATTAAAATGAATACTTCGTTATATTAAGGTACTATTACTCTCGGACGACATATACATAAACATAGTACATTTGACTTGGCTGCATTTAGTGACAGTGATTGGGCAGGATGTTTATCTACGAGACGATCTACAAAAGGTTTTTGTACATTTCTTGGTTCGAATTTACTTTCTTGGTCAGCGAAAAGACAACCAACAATTTCAAGATCGTCTACTGAAGATAGAGCTTTGGCGTCCACAACAACAGAACTCACTTGGCTAAGTTTCATTCTTCGTAATCTTGGTATATCACAACCAGGTCCTTCGATTTTACACTGTGATAATCCCTCTGCTACTTTCCTAACAGCAAATCCTAATTTTCATGGTCGATCTAAACATATTGAAATTGATTATCATTTGTGAGGGAAAAGATATCCCTTGGATCGGTTATTATTAAGCACATTTCTAACACCTTTCAAGTTGCAGATATTTTCACAAAATCCTTGTCTCGTGATCATTTTGTTCAACTACGGAGCAAATTGAATGTCGATTTTCTACCGGACATCAGTTTGAAGGGGAGTATGAGCCTAAATAATCAAGAGGTCTCAGCTCAGCTCGCGCGGGCAAACGTATCAACACGCGCGGGCAGCTCTACTCAGCTCCAGCACGCACGGGCTACTTCATCAACACGCACGGGTAGCTCTAAGCTCAAGCACGCACGGGCTACTTCATCAACACGCACAGGTAGATTCACTCAGGAACCCGCGCCCATCAGCTTTACACAGCACGAGCGGGGAGTTCCACTCAATCCGCACGGGTCCGCTGCCTCTCACATAGCACGCACGGGCAACATCACTTAGCCCGCGTGGGCAACATCGTCTTCCTCAAAACAGAACACGTGAACAGTTCTGCATTTTACAAGATCTTCAAGAATACGTTTCTTCCAAGAACAAGATTGCATTAACCTTTGTTCTTAGATCTTGGGTCTTGATTCTTGAGTCTTGAACTCCTTCATCTCTGTATAAAGCCAATGTACTTCTTGAATTGTATTCATCCAAAAATCAATAAAGTTCTCTGGAGTTTCTTTTAGCTTGTCTCTCTCTTTCAATTCTGTAATTCTTTTCCTTTAAAATTCATAATCTCAATGAATATTCTTGTATCAATAACAAGAATTGTATCCTTTAATACACTCCCTCAAATTGGAGGGTGTAAATTGTAGACACCCAACTTGGAAGAAAACGTCAATAATTCAGAGGTTTGTGATCGAGTCAGATTCTTTGGTGGCTTATTGTCTCTATCAGTTGGAACTAGATCGTGTGGCTAACAGAGTCGAGTACAAGGAGAAACGAGATGTAAACTCCATTGTAACTCTCTTGCACTTCAAAATTAATAAAAAGGTTGTCATATACTCAACTGTCAGAGTCGTCGGCTATATACTCAACTGTGAGTCATCTTGCATCTAAATATACGAGATCATTAGCGATCCAATTTGGAGTCAATTTACGCCTTTATACCCAGACGTAGGGTCAATAATAATCCAATCGGTTGTCATTCCTATATACCCACACATGGGGTCATCAATAACCCAATCGGAGGTTACCTTATAGTCTAGTCAACTTTGATTTTTTTTTGTACTGTTCGGGGTTTTGTTAAAAAACAAAGCAAAATATTGGAGAAAAAAAGAAAAAGAAATTTTTGATTTTTAGTAGAAAATTCTTTATTTTTAAATAAAAAAAAACAAAACCAAAACATTATCGAATAAATCGATTTTGAAGATGGTGGTTTAAACAAAAGAAAAATTAAAAGAGAAATTTGAAGAGATTCTGATATTATGATAAAATGTGAATCTATATATTGAAAAATAAGAGGTCGAATAAAATTCTCTTTATGTTATTATTCACGAAAGAGTTTCTTATATAGATGTACAATATCAAATAGAAAATAAAATATAATCTTACATATTTTTCGTACAATCTCATATAATATTTTTACATTTAATCCAATATAAGATAATATCCTAAATATCAATGAAAATATTTTAAAAAATATCCTTGTATCAAAGAGATTGTAATTATCTAAATAGATGATGTTTAAATAATACATTGATCTGTTTCTATGTTAAAAAGTTAGGAGATTTATGTTCACATCATTATTAATTAATAAATAAATACACATTTTGGTAAAAAAAAGCTACAAGTTTTAAGAAAATTGAAAAGGATTTTGCTCACCCACTGCATATATGTATATGTATCGAGCATATAAGAAGGCTGGGACAAGGGTCACAAGATTTGAAGTAGGACTTGAACAAAGCCAAGGAAAAAGTTACTGATAAAAATAAATTAAAAGAATTAAAGACCCAAAAATGGAAATGACACGTGGATTTATTAATGCAACAAACTTGATGGAATCTGAATAGTTTGGTCAGAAGCTAACGAGTGAAATATGTCCGACCATGATACCGACTTTACCAACCGATTCATACTAATGCAACTAGTGGCCCCAAATTTGAAACTCTATCTCTATTTTCTTTCTTTATATAGGGTATCTGTTAAAATATTTTGATCTTAAATTGTTTGTTTAAATTTAATGTTTGAATAGATAAAAAATAAATAAGTCAAAAACTAACAAATAGAAGAAAATCAAGGGAACTAAAAATATGGAAGTTTATTGGAGAAAATCAAAAAGTATGAATTTTGAAACAAACACATCAAGACCTCTAAATAAAGAGTGCTGGTCCTATGAACAACATTAAGACTTCTCCATCAGAATTGAGAGTTTATAAAAGTTTAAGAGAGAAGTGGAGCTTAAACGGAGAAACCGAACTAGAGTTTTTTTTTCACTTTGCGAAGTGGTTTTTTGCACAAATCTTAGATAGGGTATCTAGGGATTTGTGAGAGAGTGATTTGGGAGTTATTCTGTAATCTAAGACTATTGTGAGAATAGAATTAGGCGGTCATACACGAGTTGTGTGACGTTAGGGGCTTAGAATTTGGATTCAAGACGTGTAGAGTCTCAGGGTGAATCTGAATCTGTATTCAGGTGTACCTAGAAGACCGTTTAAATTAAATAGAAACTCGTTTGGAGTTTTAAAACTCCACCAAAATGTATTGGTCATCTACTCTTTAGTTCTTTCAATTGGTATCAGAGCTAGAAACGAAAATTAATATTCTTTTAAAATCCAGTTAAAGAGTGAGATGGAAGGTACACAAGATCTATACTCGTATTGCAAGCCCGTAATACTCAATTCCTCCAATTATAGGTATTGGAAGGTAAAGATGATAGCTAATATTCACGGCATAGACGAAGATGCATGGGGAGCTGTAAGGTATGGTTGGAATCCTCCAATGGTGATCGACGATAAAGAGAATGAAAAGGAGAAACTACTTGACCAATGGACGTCGACCGAGAAGAGATCATCCACATACAATGCAAAGGCATTAGCTGCAATATTCGCTTCAGTAGACATGGATGAATTTAAACAAATACAAGGTTGCGAATCAGCTAAAGAAGCTTGGAACACACTTGAAACAATTCATGAAGGAACTCCTAGTGTGAAGAGAACAAGATTAGATATTCTCAAACATCAATTTGAAAAAATTGAAATGGGAGAGAATAAAATCGTGAAAGAGTTTAGTGGGAGATTAAATGCCTTGGCCAGTGAAGCACATATTCTTGGTCAACCTTATGAAGACAAGAAACTTGTCAAGAAACTCTTTCTGTGTTTACCCAAGAAATTTTCGGCACAAAAGGCAGCGATGAACATGTCACTTAATACCGACACAACAAGCTTCAAGAAAATTGTGGGAATATTGTCCGCTTATGAAATGGAGTTGCAGTTGGAACAATGATCACTTAGTAAAAATTCATCTCAAGGAATAGCACTCAAAGTGGAAGAAAATTTATCAGAAGATGATGGAATTGTAGGAGACATATCCTTGTTAGCAGAAAAATTTAATCGAATTTTAAAAAGAAGACCAGGAGGATACCCCAAAACACGCAAGGCATACCCAGAGAAAGAAGGGAAATCTAAATTTCAATGTCATGAGTGTAGGGGATACAGACATATTAAGAATGAATGTTAAGTGTTAAAAAACGAGAAGCAATCCTAAAAGCTTTGGAGGTAACAAAATGGTTCGATTGTCAAGGTTTTGGACACACGAGGAATGAGTGCCATGGTGTGAAAAAGACAAATAAGTCTATTCTTACACAAGAAGATTCAACTGATTCGGAGGAAGAAAGTGAAGAAGAGGACATGGCTAGGAATGTTACATTCTATGGCGTCAAAGTAAGTGAAGATGAACAATCAAATGAAGAAAGTGATGATGATGAGATGACCATGAAAGAACTATACGAGAAATGTATTGAAATGGGTCAACTAAATTTGAAGATTGATGCGTTATCAAAGTTAAACAAATAACCTAAACTACTCGCAAGTGTACGGCACGTGTGTAGTACTTTAGGTGTCGATCCCATAGGGACTACGCAACACAACTTAAACTCGAACTACGAATCAAACTTGCTAACGAATCGAAATATTGTTTTAAGAATTAAATACTAAAAACAAATAAACAATCTAGTTCTTAAGAATGAGACAAACGTTCCAGGAAACCGGTTTCACCACAAGACTACCGAAACCAACAATCGACCTATCTATCATACAATCCTAGTCAAGTTAGCTAAGGCAGACAATCCTAATATGATATCTACCCTCTCTTGAGGCATAGACACGTGATCTAGTCAAGTTTCCCTCTACTTTCGTGGCTGAAACCTTGAACTAAACCCATAAAACCTGTGATTCATCCGTTTTACCCTCAACCGCTGCTACCCTACTTTCGTGGCCTAACCTCGGTTGTTCTAAACCTGATCTTCTAGGACTAGAATTCTCCTTTCAGTCCTTCTCCTAACCCCTAACACATGCATTTACTTGGTCTTCGTAAACACAAGTTATTCAAGTACTCAGATAAAGAATAGATAAACGAAAACGGGAAGATGCATTTAAAGATAAATCAAAAGTGGTTCCTGGATAGCCAAGGGCTAATCCCTTCTCCTAGAACAAACAAACTACTCGCTCATGCATCCGTAAACAATCATAAACGAAATAGAAGGTCTAAGGAACATGAAAACCAACGAAACCAAAGTCTTGGGTTGATCTCCAATGCTCCTTGTAAGTCTCCTTCGCCAGAACCTCCTTCTCTCTCCATTCTCTCTTCTTGATCAAGAACTCCAAACTGCGTGAATGAGCTCGACCTCTCACTCCTCTCCTTTTCTTTCCTTGCTCTTTTATTTCATTTTCTCCCCTCCTTTCCTTCTGGATGTTCAGTTATTCCTTATGTTGCAGCAGCCAGCGATTGTTGTCTTTTCATGAGTTTCCATTCTTGAATAAGTTAGGTGACGTTTCCATTGGTTCCTCCAGCGAAATATCACTTATTCCTCTTATCTAAAGTCGTTTTCCTTATTGTATAAGTCTCCAACAAACTCCCATTTGTTTTAAGTCAAATTAACTTATTTGGAGTTGCAGGTGGTGGATGCGACCAGTGCGGGCAAGGTAAGTGACCCGTTCGGGTACGGTGCGGAAGGTCGCACGAGATCGCGATGAGAAAAGAGGCAGCCCGCTCGGGCTCAAGGGCTGCCCGCTTGGGCTCATGGTCTGCCCGCTCGGGCTCAAGCCCCGGGTGTGGTATCTCTTGCCCTACTTGTGCTCAATTCGCTGGACAAATTCACCGTAGCAAATGCCCGCTTGGGCTAGGGAGTTATCCGCGCGGGTAGTGGCTATTCCCGATTCTCATCACGTTTGTCCCATGATGATCCTCGATGTTGGTACTTTGTCTCGTGCACGTACTTTAGCTCCAAAATGAACCGAATACGCATAAAAACCTGTAAGAACATGAAAACACGAAAACAAGTAAAACGGATACGGAATCATACGTAAAGCATCGCATATATATCATAAACATCTCTAAAATCGTGCAAGAAATACGTATGAAAACGAGATGATCAAAATCTCCCAGACTTGAATGTTTGATTTTCCCTAAGCAAACGTAAACGTGGAACACGTGGGGTATACAAAATCCGAGAATTCCCCTTCCTCCTAGAAATACCGCTAAAGCGAACCTAACCGATTAACTAGCACGTCGAGAGCAAATTCGGCCTAATTAAGTTTTCAATCTTCATCCTAGGTTCACCAAGGTTACCCACGAGAAAGTAAATCAAAGGAAAACTAAACAAGCTACCGTAACTCTCTCCACCAGAAAAGACTTCAGACAAATGCTAAACCTAGAACAACCGAGGATACTTGTTTCTTTTACGAGCTTCTTTCTTTCTTTATTCATTTTTTTTCTTTTTCTTTCTCTTTTTTTTCTTTTTATTTTCTTTTTATGTCCTATTTTTATTTTCTTTTTCTTCTTTTTCTTCGCATACACACTAGGCTTCTAGGACGTCGGATTTCAAGGGATCCAGCCTCTACTTAGACCCAGACTACCGATGACGGTATACTCATGCATCTCGTTCAAGAGTGCAGCGGAGTAGGCGGCATTTTATTGTGCCATGCCCTTAGGACGTAGAAAGATGATCGCCAACCCACCACTTAGACCCGAGCCATCGAAAGAGTATCAAGGTCGATGCACTCATATCGATTTTAGATCATGCGTTTTAGGCATTATTTCTATCGACATCGGAGTGTTAGTGTGCGCTCTTAAACTGCAAAACAAGCTCAATTCATACGATATAGTAATCCTCATAGAAAAGTGAAGTAAAGCATCGTCTACATGAAGTATAGACATCTGGATAGAGAGAATAAACGATAAACTAGCCTAGCAATCTCGTCTAAACCCCCCACAAGAAACACTAGGATTCCCAAAGAACTACGACCTATTGTTTTTCAGCCGACTAATAAGCTCTAACGCTTAGGGAAAACCTAGCTCAAACATGCAAAATCTCACGGAAAAGGCCAACTTCTTAAGTATCCTAGGTTCAGGGTTCATCTCAAAACGTGGCACTGGACAAGTGCCTGGGACGAGTCTGACTCAAGAAAGCAAAAATAAACTAAAAACTACAAAATAAAAAAGAAAATGAAAGAAAATGAAATGAAATCACCTGAAAAACGTGAGCTGCTCCCCCAGACTTGAATTAAATGGCGTCCTCGACGTGAAGCTCCGATGAGGGTAAGGGAAGTGAAGCACATTTGTGGTGGTATGTTTTTGTGTTTTTCTTTTTTATTACGAAAACGATTAATAGAGTCTTAAACTAAAAACTAAGAAAAATAAAAACAATAGCTGGGTTGTCTCCCAAAAAGTGCTTATTTAATGTCTTTAAGCTTTGACGTCTCCATTCTTCATGCATGCGCGACGGGTGGATCTGAAAGGGAAATGGAGTTTCCACTTTCGATCGGTTGAGCGGCTTGGTAGAGCTTTAGCCGCTGTCCATTAGCTTTGAATGTGTCACTCGAATCGCTCCATAATTCCATGTTTCATGTGTGAAAGACTTCTCGTACCTGAAAAGGACCAGACCAACGAGAACGTAGGTTGCCCGAGAAAAGCATAGGATGAGAATTGGAAAGTAGAACTATATCACCTGATTGGAAGTCATGAGGTAGGGTCTTTTTGTCGTGCCATCCTTTAGTCACTGCTTCTTTCTTTGGCACGTCATGCACGGGATTCACTCGTTCGCTGGTCGAGGTTGGATAAATGGTATCTGCATTGAAAAGTTTTATGACGTCTTTTTCCATTACCTCGTGCAAGTGCGGGTGCAGCCTCTTTTGAGCTTCGATGGAAGGTTCGTGGTTGTCTTCCACATAAGTTCTATGCGTAGATACTGAAGAGCTGACTCTTCTACGCTTCTTGACGCGTGTGAGTTGTTTTCTCATCTCATCTGCACTCAAGTTAGCATTCATAATAACAAGATATATTTTATCATGTTCAACGTACTCATACCGAATAGAAGAAAGAGGTGGCTCAGACTCAAGTTTGGACGTCTTCTCCACTGCGAAACCAGCATGTGTTTCGTGTGGAATCTCCTCACATGAGGCATCTCCTAGTGCTTCAATAGCACTCATGAATTTCGTGTACATCTCAGCTTTTTCGTCCGTAAGTCCTGCATTATCGCAAACTCGTGTTAGGCATTGCATAAGCGGATCGGAAACACTTACTTGATCATGCATTTCTTTCTTTAACTCGTCCAGTGAATCAACTGTAAAGAAAGACTCCTTGAATGAGGATTCGTTCATGGGGCTGGACAGGTTGAATTCGATCGTCTCATCTCCGACATGTAAGGACAGCTTTCCTTGTTGTACGTCTATCATGCAACCTGCAGTAGCTAGAAACGGTCTACCAAGAATAATAGGTATCCTAGCAGCTTCCTTTATTTCAAGTACAACAAAATCAGTGAGAATGAAGAGATTACCTACCTTGGTGGGAACGTTTTCAACAATTCCCACTGGATATCTCACCGAATGATCCGCGAGGCGTAGAGACATCTTTGTAGGTTTCAGATTCCCGAAGTTCATCCGCTTGAAAACTGAGTGTGGCATGATGCTCACGCTTGCCCCTAAATCACACAAAGCATTATCAATATCAATATTACCTATTGTGTACGGAATGGAGAAGCTTCCGGGGTTCTTCAACTTTGGTGGCACCTTGTTTTGAAGAATTCCACTGCATTCCTCGGTGAGTGCTACTGTCTTGTTCTCTTCGATATGCCTCTCTTTGGAAAGAACCTCTTTGATGAGTTTGGCATGATTAGACATCTTTTGGAGGGCTTCAACGAATGGGATGTTGATGTCAAGCTTCTTGAGACCCTCTACGAATCTGCCCACTCGTTCTTTATTCTTACTGCTCACCAACCGTTGAGGAAACGGTATAGGAGGTTTGTACACCGGTGGAACAACGTATGGTTTGTCTAAATCTGGTTCAACTCCTTCCATAATTGCAATCTTACCTTTGCCTCTTTTCATGGACGTACCAGCAACATGCTTTTGCTCATTGGAGGGCAAATCCTCGATCATATCAATGCTGCACATAGAAATAGGATTCACGTACACTCTCGGGTTCAATTCGGGTTTACCTGGAAGCTGTCCGAGATTCCGAGAGGATGAGGCAACCTGTTGTGCCACGGAGTTCTCTAAACTCTTCACATGATTGCTCAAAGATTCCATCTGAGTTTTGAGCTCGTTGATTGTTGTCCCCACGTCCGCATTGAATTTGGTTTGAGTTGAATGTTGCTGCCTTTGCTCCTTGATAAATTCGAGACACTCCTTAATTGTTGTCCCCACGTCCGCATTGAATTTGGTTTGAGTTGAATGTTGCTGCCTTTGCTCCTTGATAAATTCGAGCAACACTCCTTAAAGGTTTGACGAAGAGGCTTGAGGAGGTTGAGGAGCTTGCGAAACTTGCTGAGCATGCTGAACTTGCTGGTTATTTTGCTGGTATGGCTGCTGTGGTTGCTGAAACCCCAAATACTTCATCGGTTGAGTCGTTCGGTGTGACAAGTTCGGGTGATTCCTCCAATTCGGGTTGTAGGTTTTCCCGAATTGCGTGTTTCCTTGCTGCTGGGCGTAATACATATGTTCCATGTTCTCTTGCAGCGTGCATTGATAAGCCACGTGTTCTGTATCTCCACAATTCACGTAGTACATGGCGTTCACTGCATTGCCTGTTGCTCGGCTCTGATTCGGCTCATAGGCGACGAGTGTTGTTAGGCATACCTCTCGGTGTTGACCACATGGTGTGGTTCATGGCAAGGTTATCGATCAGCTCGTATGCCTCATCGACGCTCAGATCCATAAATGATCCTCTGGCAGCGGTATCCAACATCGTTCGGTGTTCATCTGAAATTCCGTTGCAAAAGGTTTGGATAACGTACCACTGCTCAAGACCATGGTGTGGACACAACTGTAGAAGATCCTTAAATCTGCCCCACGCCTCAAACAAAGTTTCTCCATCTCTACATCTAAACGTTGTGATTTCCCCCCTCATCTGAATCGTCTTACTGGAGGAAAGAAGCGTGATAAGAACAATGTGCAGAGTTGATCCCAAGTAGTGATAGATCCAGCGAGGAGCGATTGCAGCCAAGTTTTCGCTCTTCCCCCAATTGAGAAGGGGAAGAGACGCAATAAGATCACATCCTCTGAGACTCCGTGTATCTTGAATGTACCAGAAAGCTCAAGGAAATCTCTGAGGTGCTGATGGGGATCCTCGTGATTTCCACCCATGAATTGCTTCTGATAAAGCATGTTGATCATCGCCGGCTTAATCTCAAACTGTTCTCTCGCAACAGGAGGCATCCTTATGGCTGTTTGCACGTTGTTCATGTTCGGTACCATGTAATCCCTGAGACGACGTGGTGGAGGAGTCTGTGGTTCTCGCGGTTGAGGCGCAAGTGGTTGTTGCTGCATATGCCCCAAATTACCAAGAGGTAACTGAAACTGTTCGTGGCCGTTCTGATTATCCATATCTCGTTGATCTGACGGCTCTATCGAACCTCTTCCTTGCCATTTCTCAGTTGTCTGCAAGTTTGCTCGATCTCTAGGTTGATGGAGAGTAGATTTGAAGCACCTTGAGACCTGGTCATAAACCAACAAAGGACAAGTAGACGGAATTAGGTAGAAAGAAAAGAAAGAAAAGCAGACAAAAACAAAAACAAAACAAGAAAGACTCTAGGCTCGAATCTAAGACGTGTTGACAATAGTCCCCGACAACGGCGCTAAAAACTTGATGCATTATCAAAGTTAAACAAATAACCTAAACTACTCGCAAGTGCACGGCACACGTGTAGTACTTCAGGTGTCGATCTCACAGGGACTACGCAACACAACTTAAACTCAAACTACGAATCAAACTTGCTAACGAATCGAAATATGGTTTTAAGAATGAAATACTAAAAACAAATAAACAATCTAGTTCTTAAGAATGAGACAAACGTTCCAGGAAACCGGTTTCACCACAAGACTACCGAAACAACCAATTGACCTATCTATCATGCAATCCCAGTCAAGTTAGCTAAGGCATACGATTCTAATATGATATCTACCCTCTCTCGAGGCATAGACACGTGATCTAGTCAAGTTGCCCCCTACTTTTGTGACTGACACCTTGAACTAAACCCATAAGACCTGTGATTCATCCGTTTTACCCTCAACCGCTGCTACCCTACTTTCGTGGCCTAACCTCGGTTGTTCTAAACCTGATCTTCTAGGACTAGAATTCTCCTTTCGGTCCTTTTCCTAACCCCTAAAACATGTATTTACTTGGACTTCGTAAACACAAGTCATTCAAACACTCGGATAAAGAATAGATAAATGAAAACGGGAAGATGCATTTAAAGATAAATCGAAAGTGGTTCTGGGATAGCCAAAGGCTAATCCCTTCTCCTGGAACAAACAAACTACTCGCTCATGCGTCCGTAAATAATCATAAACGAAATAGAAGGTCTAAGGAACATGAAAACCAAACGAAACCGAAGTCTTGGGTTGATCTCCAATGCTCCTTGTAAGTCTCCTTTGCCAGAACCTCCTTCTCTCTCCACTCTCTCTTCTCGATCAAGAACTCCAAACTGCATGAATGAGCTCGACCTCTCACTCCTCTCCTCTTCTTTCCTTACTATTTTCTTTCCTTTTCTACCCTCCTTTCCTTCTGGACGTTCAATTATTCCTTATGTTGCAGCAGCCACCGATTGTTGTCTTTTCATGAGTTTCCATTCTTGAATAAGTTAGGTGACGTTTCCATTAGTTCCTCCAGTGAAATATCACTTATTCCTCTTCTCTAAAGTCGTTTTCCTTATTGTATAAGTCCCCAACAAACTCCCATTTGTTTTAAGTCAAATTAACTTATTTGGAGTTGCAGGTGACGGACGCGACCCGCACGGGCAGGGTAAGTGACCCGCTCGGGTCCGGTGCAGAAGGTCGCACGGGATTGCGATGAGAAAAGAGGCAGCCCGCTTGGGCTCAAGGGCAGCCCGCTCGGGCTCAAGGGCTGCCCGCTCGGGCTCATGGTCTGCCCGCTCGGGCCCAAGCCCTGGGCGTGGTATTTCTTGCCCGACTCGTGCTCAATTTGCTGGACAAAATCACCGTAACAAATGCCCGCTCGGGCTAGGGAGTTACCCGCGTGGGTAGTGGCTATTCCATGCCGATTCTCATCTCGTTTGTCTCGTGATGATCCTCGATGTTGGTACTTTGTCTCGTGCACGTCCTTTAGCTCCGAAATGAACCGAATACACATAAAAACGTGTAAGAATATGAAAACACGAAAACAAGTAAAACGGATATGGAATCATACGTAAAGGATTGCATATATATTATAAACATCTCTAAAATCGTGCAAGAAATACGTATGAAAACGAGATGATCAAAGATCCTCAAAGAGAAGAAGGCTGCTGAGTCACAATTAAAAGTTGTCACAGAACAACTTATAAAAAGGAGAATGAGGTGAATCCAATATCGAGTCAACTAGACACTACAAAAAAACATGGAGTTTCCAACGGACGGGGCAACGGATCCGTCCGTTGGAAACTTTTACCAACGGATTGCAACGGATGTGGGGAAATTGCAACGGGCAGAGATTCGTTGCATATCCGTTGTAAATTTCAACGAAGTTGTAACGGAAAAACTCCGTTAGACATGCCGTTGGAAATTCGTCACAAAATTTAACGGATGGCAACGGACAACATCCGTTGGCAACGCCTGTTGGAATCTCCGTTAAAAGGAGTTCTAACGGTCGTCCGTTGCACTTTCTAACGGATAGCCGTTAGAAATAGCAACTGATAACCGTTGATTTTGTGAATTTCGAGGGCACCAGTTTAAATAATTTCACGTGAACCTGCAACGGCTATCCGTTGCAAATTGCAACGGATGTCCGTTGGAACATAAACTATTTAGATCTTACCAACAAGTGCGTCAAACCATCAACAACAAAAACATTTTCGAAAAAATGTCATCGTCTTCGAATCGAAATATATATAGATCAAGGGAGTGGATGTATAGAAGAAAAGATCCTGTAACCGAAGAGATTACGCAAGAATTCTTACACGGATTAGAGCAATTCATGAGTTTTGCATCGATGCAGCCTTTGTGTCAAGAACGGGGGACAATGTTATGTCCATGCAAAAGATGCAAAAACATGAAGTTTCGAAGTCAAGAAATTGTTTGCAAACATCTGTATAAGGTGGGTTTCGTTGAAAATTACGAAATTTGGTTTTTTCACGGCGAAGATTGCGGTGTTAGAGATAGTGTGCAAGATGCACAAGTACAACGAAATGAAGAAGTTATTTATGAAGAATCAACGACCAATCCATATGTGGAAATGGTGTCAGATGCTTTTCCTGGAGTTGTTAATGAACAAACGCATGAAGAGATGTCGAACATCGATGCACGTCGATTCTTCAACCTATTGGATTTGGCGAAACAACCTATATATGAAGGTTGTCGTGAAGGTCAGTCTCGTTTATCTTTATCTTCAAGATTGATGAGTATTAAAACAGACTACAATGTGGCTGAAAATTGCATGGATTCATTTTGTAAAACAATGCGGGAATATTTACCGGAAAATAACCAAGCTCCCGAGACATACTACGAAACGAAGAATGTGTTAAAAGACTTGGGAATGCCACATGAGAAAATTGATGTTTGTAGAAACAGTTGCATGTTGTTTTGGGGAAATGATAAAGACTTGTTGGAATGCAAGTTTTGCGGTGCAAGCAGATTTCGGCCTAAAAAACCATCTTCACGGAAATACGTACCATACAAGAAAATGTTTTATATGCCTGTAGCAAACAGGTTGAGAAGGTTATATGAATAAAAAAAACCGCTGCAGCAATGAGATGGCACGCCGAACACTCCACGACCGAAGGTGTAATGCAACATCCATCGGATGGTCAGGCTTGGAAAGATTTCAATGTAATATTTCCCGAGTTTGCACGTGAAACGAGAAATGTTTATCTTTGCCTGTGCACGGATGGTTTTAGTCCCTATGGACAATCGGGAAGTCAATATTCCCTCTGGCCGGTGATTTTGTCTCCTTATAATTTACCTCCCGAGATGTGTTTGAAAAGAGAGGTAATGTTTCTGACGTTGCTTATTCCAGGACCAGAACATCCGAAGAAAAGTTTCGATGTATTTTTGCAGCCCTTAATTCATGAATTACGACAGTTATGGAATGAAGGAATCATTGCTTATGACGTCAGTACTAAGCAAAATTTCAGATTGAAAGCGGTCTTGTTGTGGACAATTAGCGATTTTCCTGCGTATGGAATGTTATCAGGATGGAGCACGCACAGAAGATTAGCATGTCCTTATTGTATGGAGGATACAGATTCATTTCGACTAGTACATGGTAAGAAACCATGTTGGTTTGATTGTCATAGAAGATTTCTTCCTCGTGGTCATGTTTTCAGGAGAGATAAAAAACATTTTCGGAAGAACGTGGTTCAAAAAAAAGAGGCACCGTGCATGCAAACCGGAACACAAATCCTTTACGAAAGATTGAACACAATGGAGGATTTACAAGAATCAGTAGAATGCGGTGGAGATCGTGGGCATCGTAAACCAAAAGGTCAAGGTGAATGGCATAACTGGTATAAACGTAGTATCTTTTGGGAACTACCATACTGGAAATCATTGATATTACGTCATAATTTAGATGTTATGCATATCGAGAAGAACTTTTTCGATAACATCATAAATACTGTTTTGAATGTGACGGGTAAAACGAAAGATAATATACAATCGAGGAAAGATTTGAAGTCAATATGCCGACGACCAGAGTTGGAATTACGGGATGGAAGGTCACCTATCCCAGTATTCAGATTGTCTAGTCCGGCCAAAACAGCATTATTAAAGTGGTTAAAAGAGGACGTTAAGTTTCCCGATGGATATGCATCGAACATTGCTCGGTGTGTGGATATTGTCGGTTCGAGGCTGATCGGTTTAAAAAGTCACGATTGTCACGTTTTCATGCAGCGGCTCATTCCAATCGCATTTGCTGAGCTCTTACCACGTAATGTTCACGATGTGTTATGCGGAATCAGCATATTTTTCAGAGATATATGTTCGAGAAATTTAAAAGGTGATGACTTGGAAGTAATGAAAAACAATATCTCTGAAGTATTATGTGCATTGGAAAAGGTTTTTCCGCCTTCATTCTTCGATGTCATGGAACATTTGCCAATACATTTACCAGATGAGGCAATACTCGGTGGGCCAGTTCAATTCAGATGGATGTATCCTTTCGAAAGGTTCTTCTTTCATTTAAAGAAAAAAGCAAAAAACAAAGCAGCGGTCGAAGGCTCTATTGTTAAACAATACTTGCTGGAAGAAATCACATATTTCAGCACATTTTATTTCGAGTCGCATATTCAGACGAAAGAGCGACGTGCAGCGGATGATCACACAAATTATCTGTATCAATATAATCCGCAGTTTGGCACAATTCCTGACATGTTTACACCGATTGGACGTACAGGAGGAAAATCCGATGAATATTGGTTAACACCTGAGGAGTATAATCATGTCCACACATATATACTACTTAATTGTCAAGAGTTATTACCGTTCGAAAGGTATGTACATGGTACATATTATAATTTCAATCTTTATATTTATATATATATATGAAAATATAACGTATTTTCATTATTCAGGATATTTGACGAAGAAGTGCTTGGTACATATCCTCATCTAAATGCAAATGAACTCACAGACATGAAAGTTCAACATTATGGATCGTGGTTTAGAGACTACGTAAGTACTCGTACACACATTTATGTAAATTAATTGCATATAAGAGTATTAATTTGTTTTTTTTATACATACAGGTGAAATGTTCTGATGAAAGACATCCTACGTGGATAAAAGATTTGGCTAATGGTCCCGCACGAAATGTCATGTGTTGGCCAATCTTGTTTACTCGCGGCTACACGTTCCACACGTACGAACACGGAAAACATAGAAGCACATACAACTATGGAGTTTGCGTTAATAGTGATATAGAGGGTGATAACTTCTACGGTATTTTGCACCAAATCATACAACTGGAATATGCCGGTCTCGTTGGGTTGAAGGTTATGCTTTTTAAATGTCAGTGGTTTGACCCAACCGTAGGACGCGGAATACGAAAAAACCGTTGGGGAGGAATTGACGTCAACCCGGCACGACAATATGGTAAGTATGATCCCTTCATCACAATAGATCAAGCAGATCAAGTATGTTACGTGCAATATCCAACAACATTGAAACGTCGAAGAGAGGAGTGGTGGTCCGTAGTAAAGATCAAGCCACGAGGGATCATAAGCTCTGATGACAAAGAAGATCCGTTGCAACCCGATCATCCGCAGCCGATTCGTTTAATTGATACAAATCGCGAGGAGATTCTTGCGAGGAATGACATAGACGGAGAACTCATACGCGATTATGAAGACGTTGAACCGGAAGATGCTGAAGATGAAAACGGCGATGAATTCAATGAACAAGCGAAAGACGACTCGCCCATCGAAGAATCTACTGAAGAAGAAATGTAAATACAATAATGTTTATTATGTTTATGTGCAATACATGTATATGATTTGTAATTAATGTAAATGACGTAAAATGTCAATGAACGATGTTATATAAACAATGTTGACGTTCGCCCGTTGAAACTATTAACGGTTGTTGAATTCGCACCCGACACTTAGAAAAAATTTAAGGATTCCCAACAGTCCCAACGGATATCCGTTGCAAATGGTAACAGATAACCGTTGGCCCGTTGCAAGGGTAAATTCGCACCCGACACTTAGAAAAATTTCTCGATTTTCACAGTTCCCAACGGATATCCGTTAGAATGTGTAACGGATATCCGTTGGAAAGTTGTAATGGTAAATTTCCGCCACATTGAAGCCACGTGTTACTTTCCAACGGACGTCCGTTAATGCTTGTAACGGATGCCCGTTGGAAAAAGTAATCATTACTGCCGAATTTGCAGCTTTTCTTAACCGTTTTTCAGATTCCCAACGGGCATCCGTTACAAATACTAACGGATGCCCGTTG
>CM071871.1:35831301-35927662 GCA_036759665.1 Gynandropsis gynandra | reverse complement strand
ATGTCCGTTGCAAAGATTTCCTATTTTGCAACGGACCGCCGTTGCACACCAACGGCCGTCCGTCACAACGTTTTGCAACGGTGATCCGTTACTAATATTCTAACGGCGTATTCCGTTGACAGTCCGTTGCAATTTTGTAACGGATAATATCCGTTGGAACGCCGTCACGAATTGCAACGGATCCTCATTTGCAACGAACTTTTCGCAACGGACGAAAATCCGTTGGTGTCCGTTGGAAACGGCTGTTTCGAGGCATAGACACGTGATCTAGTCAAGTTGCCCCCTACTTTTGTGACTGACACCTTGAACTAAACCCATAAGACCTATGATTCATCCGTTTTACCCTCAACCGCTGCTACCCTACTTTCGTGGCCTAACCTCGGTTGTTCTAAACCTGATCTTCTAGGACTAGAATTCTCCTTTCGGTCCTTTTCATAACCCCTAAAACATTTATTTACTTGGACTTCGTAAACACAAGTCATTCAAACACTCGGATAAAGAATAGATAAATGAAAACGGGAAGATGCATTCAAAGATAAATCGAAAGTGGTTCTGGGATAGCCAAAGGCTAATCCCTTCTCCTGGAACAAACAAACTACTCGCTCATGCGTCCGTAAATAATCATAAACGAAATAGAAGGTCTAAGGAACATGAAAACCAAACGAAACCGAAGTCTTGGGTTGATCTCCAATGCTCCTTGTAAGTCTCCTTTGCCAGAACCTCCTTCTCTCTCCACTCTCTCTTCTCGATCAAGAACTCCAAACTGCATGAATGAGCTCGACCTCTCACTCCTCTCCTCTTCTTTCCTTACTATTTTCTTTCCTTTTCTACCCTCCTTTCCTTCTGGACGTTCAATTATTCCTTATGTTGCAGCAGCCACCGATTGTTGTCTTTTCATGAGTTTCCATTCTTGAATAAGTTAGGTGACGTTTCCATTAGTTCCTCCAGTGAAATATCACTTATTCCTCTTCTCTAAAGTCGTTTTCCTTATTGTATAAGTCCCCAACAAACTCCCATTTGTTTTAAGTCAAATTAACTTATTTGGAGTTGCAGGTGACGGACGCGACCCGCACGGGCAGGGTAAGTGACCCGCTCGGGTCCGGTGCAGAAGGTCGCACGGGATTGCGATGAGAAAAGAGGCAGCCCGCTTGGGCTCAAGGGCAGCCCGCTCGGGCTCAAGGGCTGCCCGCTCGGGCTCATGGTCTGCCCGCTCGGGCCCAAGCCCTGGGCGTGGTATTTCTTGCTCGACTCGTGCTCAATTTGCTGGACAAAATCACCGTAACAAATGCCCGCTCGGGCTAGGGAGTTACCCGCGTGGGTAGTGGCTATTCCATGCCGATTCTCATCTCGTTTGTCTCGTGATGATCCTCGATGTTGGTACTTTGTCTCGTGCACGTCCTTTAGCTCCGAAATGAACCGAATACACATAAAAACGTGTAAGAATATGAAAACACGAAAACAAGTAAAACGGATATGGAATCATACATAAAGGATTGCATATATATTATAAACATCTCTAAAATCGTGCAAGAAATACGTATGAAAACGAGATGATCAAAGATCCTCAAAGAGAAGAAGGCTGCTGAGTCACAATTAAAAGTTGTCACAGAACAACTTATAAAAAGGAGAATGAGGTGAATCCAATATCGAGTCAACTAGAAGAAACGAAGAAGCATTTGAAGTTTTTATCAAATGGAACGGAGAAGTGGGACTATCTGCTAACAATAGGAAAGAGAGATTCAAATCATTGTTGACTTGGTTACAAAGGAGAAAGCTCTCGAAATGAAGGAAAATTTGTTAAAAGTAAAGTTCTAACTGAGACAGAAATACCTCCAACAACACAGAGTATACGTGCAACGCATGTTGTAAAAGATATACATGTAAAAAGGGTAGAAACGTAATTTTTGTAATTAGGTCTAATCTTGTAATTAGGTCTAATGTTCTCTTTTGTACATATAGCCGTTTAGGCTCATTTTAATGAATCATTCAGATTTCAATTTATCATGGTATCAGAGCTTTAGGTCTAACGACAACCTAATTCCCTAATTTCTCGATCGGCCCTTCCTCCCCCCTCAAACCGCTGCCGCCTCTCCTCCTCCTTCGCGACCGCCGTCCCTCTTTTCTCTTCTCCTTCGCCCGTTCACCCTCTTTTTCCCTCCCTTGACGTCGTACCACCACGCACGAAAATCCAAAACCCAGAATCCCTGGCCGTCGTCCTCGACTTGTGCCGCCCTGCCCGTTTTTCTCGCATCCCGGCTCGCCTCTCATCGCTCTCCTTGCGCCGTGTTCTGTTGTTATTGCGTCGCGGCCCTCCTATCACCTAACCCTAGATCTAACCCTAGATCCGCATCACCTAACCCTAGATCCGCATCACCTAACCCTAGATCTTGCATCTCTTGCTCAGCCGCCTCTATACCCTAATCCATGGCCAGCCAAACAAGTAATCCTACCGCCCGTCTCTCTGATGCGGCTCCAACTTTTGATCCACAACATCCGCTCAGCACTCTTCTCATGGTCAACATGACCAACATTACCTAGCTGACGTGACCAACTTCCTCACATGGAATGTTCAGATTCGGGTCCTCCTTGAAGGCCACAATCTCCAATGCTTCATCGAGGACAACTCCATAGTTCCTCCGGCCAAGATCCACCGCGATGGTGTGTATGTTGACAACCCTAATTTCCAGCCATGGAAGCAACAAGACCGCCTCCTCTTCTCAGCCCTCTTTGGAGCCATATCGGCCTCACTTCAGCCCCTTATTGCACGCGCCCCTTCCACCTACGAGGCATGGAAGACGCTCACCAACACCTCTGGCAAAGCGTCTCGCGGCCATCTTCTTCAACTTCGTGACAAAATCAAACGAGGCTCCAAGGGATCTCAATCTATTGATGAGTACTTGCGTGCAATCACGACCACCGCTGATGAACTTGCCCTCTTAGGGAAACCGTTGGATCATGAAGATCTCCTCGATGCAATCCTTGACGGCATTCCCGAGGAGTACAATCCGATTGCGGATGTAATCCGAGCGAAGGACACTGCTGCATCCATTGAAGAAGTTCACGAAAAGCTTCTCAATCATGAGGCCAAATTGGCTACTGCTGAGCCGCATCCTCTCTTGGCCGTTGCTCCCATCACAACCAACCTCACGACCGCACGGTCACAAAATTGGTCCCCCCCGAATTCTCGCTCGTCCGGCCAATCCAACGCCTCCCGACATCTACTCTTAGTATGTCCTCCCCTTACGAGTGTCTCTTCCAACAACCACCAAACTACACTAAGCTTCGCATCTTTGGATGTCTATGTTACCCATGTGGGTTCATTGCATTATTTTCTGGGAATTCAGGCTGTTTTTCATAAGAATGGTTTGTTTCTCAATCAACACAAGTATGCTCAGGATCTTCTAACAAAAGCAGGAATATTGGAATGTTGGATTGTAAACCAATATCAACACCTCTACCTCTGAAACCTCAGTCAAATGCAGCAGATGAAGTAAAGTTTGAAGATCCCACTTATTTTAGAAGTCTTGCGGGGGATTGCAGCATCTCACAATCACCAGGTCTGATATTAACTTTGTCGTTAATGTCATTTGTCAGCGAATGCACACCCCAACAGTGGCTGATTATCAACTCCTGAAGAGACTGCTACGGTATGTTAAAGGAACTGCTACTTTGGGTTTACACTTTCATTCAAACAACACACTTCAACTACAAGCCTTTAGTGACAGTGATTGGAGTGGTTGTAAAATACAAGGCGATCAACAACATGGTTTAATTGCTTTCTTGGTTCAAATATCATATCTCGGTCTGCTAAACGGCAAGCTACCATTTCAAGATTTTCCACTGAAGCCGAATATAGAGCTCTAGCAACAACAGCTGCAGAATTAACCTGGTTGTCAATCCTTCTGCGAGATTTCGGTATTGCTCAAATTCATCGTGCAACCTTACACTGTGATAATCTATCTGCAGTGTATCTTGCAGCAAACCCAATTATGCATAGGCGTTCAAAGCACATTGAACTAAATTATCATTACATCAGGGAGAAGGTGGCCTTGGGATCTATTGTTACGAAGCATGTTCCAGCATATCGTCAAGTGGCTGATATTTTTAAAAAGACTTTGCCTCGTGATCAATTTGTAAATCTTCGACTCAAACTGAGTGTTGGGGCTCCACCTAACATCAGTTTGCCGGAAGGTATGAGAGGCAACAGTGTTGTGCAGGTGAACATTCTGCAAAAAATGGTAAATTCTAATGCTGAGGAAGAAGAAGGGTTGAAAGAGCTGAAACGTGGAATGAGGAGCTTGAAGACTGTGATTCATGTAGAAGGTTTCAAGACTAAATTGAAGAAGTTGAAGACTGTGATTGTCTTCAACTTGTCAAAACAAATTTTCTGTTTTAGAAAATTTGTTATACTGATGTGGTTAAGTTTGTTAGGATTGAGAACCTTGTATAAAAATTGGAATACATGATCAACAAAAATATGTGACGAAATGATTTATGAAATTTTCTCATCCGGTTTTCTCTCTATTTTTGTTTTCAAATTTCAAATCATATATATAAAAGCATGGTTTTTCCTCAAATTTCAAATCATATATATAAAAGCATGATTTTTTCTCTCCTCCCATGATGCACGTTAGCGGATGCTGCCACCACGTGAGCGGAGGGAGAAAAAAACCAAAATATCCTTCTCTCCCCCAAATAAACCCTCCGCTTTTTCCCACCGGCTGCCCCCCTCATGCTTTTGCGTCTCTTCCTTTTGCTTCATGCTTTTGCGTCAGCGGAGGGAAGAAAAAACCCAAAATATCCTTCTCCATCTTCCTTTTGCTTGATTCAGTATTCACATTAAAACAGCTCTCTTAAATTTCTATTCAAATTCATTGTATTTTCCCCAGTAATCAGGGAGAGCAGTAATCACCTAAGCGCGACAGCGGAGCGGCAATAAGGACCCTTCTGCGCGACATCGGGGGAACCGTTCAGAGAGCAATTGATTTTCGACGAGCAACAAGGAAGACGATGCGCCATTGAAGCCGCAGAAAGGTCCTTATTCCCGCTCCGACGAAGCCGACAGGAGGCGGAAGGTAACGCTGAGCGACGGAGGTTGGGTAGAGGGAGCGGAAGAAGGCGAAGGAAAAAGCAATTGACGAGAACGATGAGCCATTGATGAGGCATAAGGGTCTCTGACGAGGCCGACAGGAGGCAGAGGGCACGGACGAAGGTGAAGTTGAGCGACGAAGGTGAGGCAGAGGGAGCGGAAGAAGGGGAAGGAAATAGCAATTGAAGCCGATGCGCCATTGAAGCCGTAGAAGGGTCCTTATTCCCGCTCCGACGAGTTCGACTGGAGGCGGAAGGTGAAGTTGGACGAAGATGCAGACGCAGATAGTATGGAACCGACAACTCCGGCGACGAATTGGATTCTGTTGGCGGATTTAATTCTTCCAATCGGCCAGGAGCAGCGGGGGCAACGTTCTGAATTTCGGTGGTTGCACCGTCTTCGCGCAACAGCGCTAATCAGGGAGAGCAGTCGGCGCAGGTTAGGTATCCATACCTGTGAACACCCATTCTTTCGATTGTCTTATGCAACCTATTATTCTCCATGCCTCTTCGAGTGTTCCTTCATATCCCAGTCTTCTCCAATGTTTGGTTGCTCTAAAGCTGAGCGGCGGTGAGGTGAGGCGTACTTTGACATTATTTCCGGTGGGTGAGGCGTTGTCGAGCGACGGTGCTACTCAGGGAGATCAGGAGGCGCAGGTTAGGTTGTTTCTAATGATGCTCTTTACGTTGTTTCTAATGTTTCTAAGCATTTCTTATTACATATTAAAATTCTTTGTAATGATCAACCTGTCTTGGGGAAGAACGATTTCAAGCATCTCTTAAGTAAGACATATGTTGTTGCTTAAAATTCTTTGTTCTGATCTTTTCACATTGTCTTGAAATTCTGTTAGTTGCTTTATGGCATTGATCTTCGCATTGTCTTACTTTAGCTGAGATCGATTTTGGACTCTGTGGTACTGATGACTGAGGAGCTTGAAACTCTGTTGTTTTGCATGTGCACGCGGGTCCTTATTCCCGCTCCGACGAGTTCGACTGGAGGCGGAAGGTGAAGTTGGACGAAGATGCAATCGCAGATAGTATGGAACCGACAACTCCGGCGACGAATTGGATTCTGTTGGCGGATTTAATTCTTCCAATCGGCCAGGAGCAGCGGGGGCAACGTTCTGAATTCCGGTGGTTGCATCGTCTTCGCGCAACAGCGCTAATCAGGGAGAGCAGTCGGCGCAGGTTAGGTATCCATACCTGTGAACACCCATTCTTTCGATTGTCTTATGCAACCTATTATTCTCCATGCCTTTTCGAGTGTTCCTTCATATCCCAGTCTTCTCCAATGTTTGGTTGCTCTAAAGCTGAGCGGCGGTGAGGTGAGGCGTACTTTGACATTATTTCCGGTGGGTGAGGCGTTGTCGAGCGACGGTGCTACTCAGGGAGATCAGGAGGCGCAGGTTAGGTTGTTTCTAATGATGCTCTTTACGTTGTTTCTAATGTTTCTAAGCATTTCTTATTACATATTAAAATTCTTTGTAATGATCAACCTGTCTTGGGGAAGAACGATTTCAAGCATCTCTTAAGTAAGACATATGTTGTTGCTTAAAATTCTTTGTTCTGATCTTTTCACATTGTCTTGAAATTCTGATGATACAAGCAGCTGCTGCCCCAGAGGAGAACAACTCCAAGCAATCTCGGAGAAGGGCCAAGAAAACAATCACGGGAGTTGTCTTTGCGATATGGAAAAAAAGAATGGATCTAAGGGTCCTTCAAGGGATTGCAAGCTCAGATTCTGAGGACATTTTTAAGCTCTGCCCTGCTGCTGATGATCAAGGAGAAAATCCCTGCAACCATATGGATTCTGATTCTTGACGGGTAGGACTCAAATCGCTTATGATGTTTATTTGTTTTTTAATGAAATTTCATTTGATGCGATCTTTTGTAAACAAGTTTGAAGATGAAGAATCCATGGTAAGGAAAGTTGTTTCATCGACATGTCACACGCTAATCTTTTACATGGTGTTTTTTCCCGGTTTTTAGTTCTGAAGTTGACGGCTTCGCTTCGCCTACCTGATTGTCGATTTTGGAATCTGTTTTGCGTTTGTATAGTGGATTATGTTGTCTATATGAATAGAACATGATTCCAAGTTGTCATAATCGTGCCGTCTAGAGGTAGAATTAGATTGTGTCGTTTAGCTCTACTGTAGGTGTCATGTCTCCTTTGAGTTTAAGCTCTTTGCCGAAGTTTTTTTGTTCATCGTGTGTTTAGTTGGGAGTTCGATTTTCTATTATTATTCCTTAAATTAGTATGTGTCTTTGAGCATTTGGAGACATAAATGGCTCAAGCAAAGAAATAGAACATGACGTACTTAAATTGTTCTTTATTTTTAAGAATGTGCTGAGACTTGGGCTTCTTTGATGAGTGATTTTGGGGAAGAATACCTTCAAGCATCTCCTAAAGTAAGACATATGTTGTTGCTTAAAATCCTTTATGATGCTCTTTTTTGCATTGTCTTGAAATTCTGTCCCTTGCTTTATGGGCATTGATCTTCGCTTTGTCTTACTTTAGATGAGGCCGCTTTTGGACTCTGTGGGTATTGATGTGATCTTCTGTAAATAGGTTTGAAGATGAAGAGTCCAAATGCTCCAAAACTCCAACAGGTACCATTCATATTTCTCATTCAACCTTGCAGTCAGAAACTGATAAGAAGGGTTTCTGCATATAGGAATCTGATGGCCGATTGTTGCGTTCATTGAGTGTTAAGGAACTGAAAACACTTGCGAACAGGCTCGAGAAAGCTATCTCTAGGATCAGGTCTAAAAAGTTATGCATTATCACATTATATACTTTACAACCAATGATCTATACCATTTTTCTGACTTTTTTAAATTTAATCCTCTCCCATTATGAGAAACAACATGAACTTCTTCTTGCCGAAATAGAATTCTTGCAGAAAAGTGTTTCTTTTTCCACCAGATACTTCTCAGTTTGTTCATACATAAATACTTCTGCCATGAATCTCTCTCTGCATATTCGGACAGGAGATTGAGCTTGATAACGAAGCCATCTATCTGCACTGTGCTTAGGCAACAGATCCAAATGCTCCAAAACTCCAACAGGTACCATTCATATTTCTCATTCAATCTTACAGTCAGAAATTGATAAGAAGGGTTTCTGCATTTAGGAATCTGATGGGCGATTCATTGAGTTCATTGAGTGTTAAGGAACTGAAAACACTTGAGAACAGGCTCGCGAAAGCTATCTCTAGGATCAAGTCTATAAAGGTATACATTATCACATTATATACTTTACAACCAATGATCCATACCATTTTTTCTGACTTCTTTTTTAATCTAATCCTCTCATTCTGATAAACAACAAGGGCTTCTTCTTACTGAAATAGAATTCTTGCAGAAAAGGCTGTCTTTTTCCACCAGATACTTCTCAGTTTGTTCATACATAAATACCTCTGCCATGAATCTCTCTCTGCATATTCAGACAGGAGATTGAGCTTGATAACGAAGCCATCTATCTGCGAACAAGGGTAACGCTAATGCTGGATATTTCTTAAATGTTGTGATTAATTCACCAAAATTAACCGTGCTTCAGTATGGTGCTCTTACTTTAAACGAAGTTGGCTTCCCGGAGAGTCCCCTTAGATAAAAAACACTATGCTCGAGTAGTAGGCTCAGTCATGTTTTTCTTCCAACGTTCGAACATCGTTGCTAATTAACTTACAGTCTATTCCATGTCCAGTTTTTCCTGGACGAGCAATCATTGGATGTTCAGTGCCCAAGATAAAGGGAACTCACATTGCCATGAAAATCAGGTGTCAATCCTTCCATTGTTACCTGAGTTTATGATCATTTATATCCTATATGATTTGTATAATCATGTATATATTAAATGAACAAATTGTTTTTTGTTTTTATATTCCGGTTGGTACCCTAATATCAGCATTGTTTCACAATTCACAAGAATGTTAGCAGTTGAGGCTGCATTTAGTGCAATTCATGAAGGTTTAAAAATGAATACTTATTGGGACAATTTGAGGAATTCATGGTTGTGGAAAGAAATTTACGCAGCTCGGAACTATTATCTGGTCTGTAACATTCGTTATCATATTATTCATATGTACTCTTCAACCAATGGGTTAAATGATCTTGATTGCATCATGATAAATCAGATTGTATTCTACCAGATTCATCACTCTTTGTAGATGTGTCGGTTTATCTTTGCAGGCATTCCGAGTATGGGTTATTCCCAAGATTGGCCATAAGCGTCGTGGAACAGTTAAGACCTCACCTTTTAATTGTTCATTTCTTCTTTGATTATCATCTATATCCATTTCTTATATGTTTATGCAGCTTCGTTCTGAAAGGAAAGGCGCCTTTCACTCTCAAGCACGGAAAGCCAGCTCATGAAGCAACGAATGTAAGTACGGACACAACCTGAATTCTCATCCATAATCAGAGAGAGGAAGGAAAGATGTTTGAACAAGTATCATTCTTTGCAGCTTGCTCAGCTACACACTCCTATCGAGTATCCAAAACCAGATGGCAATTTATCTTTCGATGTTGCAACTTCTTTATACAGGTTTATACTCTGACACCCCTCTGTACATTAGTATTGGCTTGCTAACTGTGAATGGAGTTCGATCGGACCAAAGGGTCGACAAGAATGGCGTCTTTCTTTTCGATATATGATCTTGATGAGGATGATGATGATGCTTATGATGTAGGAGTAATACCAGCACCAAAATCACGTTATTGCCCAGCCCGTGTATACGAGTAACAAATTGGGTGACCCTTCTCTTTCTAACACCCTCCATTGACATGTTTTGATTTTGGTCGAGGAAATGACTCATAATCGTCGTTTTTTTCTTTGAAACAACAAAAGGTATGTGACTGATGCGGATGGCAAGGCGAAGCTACATGTGAATGCTTAGAACTGTTTACATTGTAAGGTAAAAAGTAAAATTGTTTGGTAATGAATTGAATTTGTAAAGACTTGAACTTTATCATGTTTATATGTGAATTTGTAAAGACTTGAACTTTATCATGTTTATATGTGAATTTGTAAAGACTTGAACTTTATCATGTTTTCATGTGTTTTGTGTTCATGTTTGAAGGCATGTGACATCAAAGATCCAAAGCAGAACAATCAATGGTCTGTGTCCGAAGGTGGTGGAAGCCTTTTTATTCCCTTATGTAGATTCTATGGTGTATAATCTATTCTCTCTGGATTTAATAAAATATTTTGTTCAAAAATCGGATGAGTGGAAGATAAAAAGTTTCTTTTTTTCTTATTTTATATTAACAAGGTAATTAAAGAACAAAGTTATCATTTTTATGTTAATCAACATATTTTTCCCAAAAATATTGAAAGCGAACTATTGAAATATAATAGAATATAGTTTCAAAATCCTTTTATACACAATATGAAAAAGAAAAAAATTTTGTTAGATAAAATAGAATCAGAATCTTTGTTAGATAGAAATTGGTAGTTGTTCCCATTTGTATTGATTGATTACCAAATCAATCATATATATATATATATATAAAAGGGAGGATTAGAGTTTGTCAGTCGGTGGGTAGAGGAAGAAGAAGATCGCGTGAGTTCCGGAAAACAAAGTTTAGTGAATTTCGGGAAACAAAGCTTAGGTTTGAATTTGAATTTCATATTTTTTATAAGAATATTGAGATTGTATCTCAAATATTTTTTGAAAATGATTAAACAAATGGTTATTCTGATAATTTATCATAATTCTTTACATTTTTAAAACGTAAAAGAAAGTTTTAAAAGAGAATGAGAATCTTGCCGAAAAAAGGGTTATGCTTCTATAATAACTTTTTCAAGTTGTATATATATGTATAGTATTTGATAATGTTAAACATTTTAAATAATATTAAAATATATATTTATCGAAGATTTGAAATGATATAAAAATTATATGTATATTTTCCTAAAAAAAGTCAAGTTCATTTTATTACACCCTATTCATAAAAACAAAATAATAAAATTATATTTTTCTATGATTTTAATCACAATAAAAATAGTAGTTAAATTGATAAGAATTTTAAAATTATTTTTTAATCATTAAAACTGATCTTTTGTTTATTAAATTGTATGAATAAATATATATATATTTAAAATTTATATAAATTTTTTGTTATTATATCAATATAATATGTAATTATTTTTTATATATAAGTTTCAAGAATTTAATTTTTTAAAACATTAAAAGAAACTAACATAAATATATATGATATCATACAATTATCACAAAATTGACATCTTATTTAGATGTATATTTTGGATTAATATTTTAATAAAAAAATATATTAAATAATGTAAGTTTAAATTTGGTTTTCAAGTTCAAGTGAGTATAATTAATTTTTATGGTTATAATCCAACATGTGAAATTGAACATTGAAAAACCGCAATAGATCTTATAAATAGATTTAAAAACATATTGAGAAAAATAATTGGTGGAACGAGGAAGAAGGAATTGTATTTCAAAGTAATGTCAAAAAATATATATGCAACTCGCTTCTATAAATTAAATTTTCACATATCTTCATATCATATTGTTATCTTATTTCCATGTTAGTTATGTATTTAACTCCAATTAAATTTGTATTTCCATATGACGTTTATTTTGAAATAAAAGTATTTAGATTATTTTTTTTTGTACATTAGTGTTATGTTTGTATAAAATATAACATATAAGATTTCAAAAGATAAAATTAATGGTACATCAATGCAAGAAAATTATTAGAAAACAAATACCAAATCATCAATATTATACTAATTATAATTATATTTTGTATTATAATATTCATTATAACTTATAAAGTTTTATACATTGTAAATTATTAAATTATTGATGGTAGTACATTATCAAATATAAGTCACCATTAGCTAAAAACTAACCTATTCTTAGTATTGATTGAGTAGGATTTTAGAAATCTTCCAGTTTCGAGTTTAAAAATATTACATTACATATAAGATATGTTTAATTTTAAAATATAATATTGAGAATACAAATGAAACGATAGTATGACAAAAAAATATATCTTACGAAATATAACAATATTTGAGGAAGAGTTCTCACGCACATGCTTCTATCCAATTTAGGTATCATTTAATTAAAATATCTAAATTTACGGACAATTATTTTCTCAACTGAATTTTTTAGTTCCATGTAAATCCCTAATCCGTTAGGTCACACGTAAAAGTTGAACCACTTCTTCCGCATAATTTGTTTACTTTGCTTGAACCATTTAAAATGCTAAAAATATGTCTTCAAAATATCGATATGAGATAGACTTGCTATGTACTTTTATTCAAATATTGCTCAAATGATTGTGAAGAAAATAACCATGATCGTAACAAGTGTTATTCCTATCATGATCAATGTTATTACAAAACTAAATTATAATTAATATTAATCAATATTTTGTCCAGTTTTATGTCGTTACGTAATTATCCTTTGTTAATGTACCAATTAGGTTTTTAACATTTCCGATCGTTTTGCTCTACAAACATCTATACCAGGTAAAATCTAAAGACAATAAAAAAATTCAAACATAAATACTCAAATAATGTTTATAACTCAATAATTGTTTTTTAATCATATAAAGATAGGAAAAATAATTATGCGGAAAAACTAATGTTTAAATCATGGGACCATTTTCTCCGATAAATTATGCTTTAAAATTTCAAAAATATTAATTGTAGTGTTAGTTTACATTACATCTTACAAATCTATTTTTTTCCTTTGAAAATTGAAATTCAAGCATTTGAATTACTCGTTCAAATATTGCTCAAATGATTGTGAAGAAAATAACCATGATCGTAACAAGTGTTATTCCTATCATGATCAATGTTATTACAAAACTAAATTATAATTAATATTAATCAATATTTTGTCCAGTTTTATGTCGTTACGTAATTATCCTTTGTTAATGTACCAATTAGGTTTGTTAACATTTCGATCGTTTTGCTCTACAAACATCTATACCAGGTAAAATCTAAAGACAATAAAAAAATTCAAACATAAATACTCAAATAATGTTTATAACTCAATAATTGTTTTTTAATCATATAAAGATAGGAAAAATAATTATGCGGAAAAACTAATGTTTAAATCATGGGACCATTTTCTCCGATAAATTATGCTTTAAAATTTCAAAAATATTAATTGTAGTGTTAGTTTACATTACATCTTACAAATCTATTTTTTTCCTTTGAAAATTGAAATTCAAGCATTTGAATTACTCGATACATATATAAAATGCCATTACAGTGTTTGAATTATTAAATTATATACAATATTTAAAGAAAATGTAATTTGACTATCACAAAACCGTATAACGCACGGGTATATCTAGTGTTCATAATGTTGGAGAAATAAGTTCCTTAAAGTTCTGTTTTCTGTCAGATTCAAACTGAAAATGAGATTCTATGCTTCGAAGAATCTGTGGCAAGAAAAACTCAAAACATGAATCTTATTACACAGTTGTATTACTCGTATATGTATTGCACCCCCATAAGTGCATAACACAAATACATGAATTCGACCTCTAAAATAACAGCTTAAAAGAATGCAAAAGTCCTTTGCCCTTTCCATTACTTAATCGATGTAGAAAATGTATGTTGATATCGCAAAACTAATGTAAAGAATCAAAAAGCTAAATCAATGTTGCTCTACAGAACAGCCTACATACACAGCAACGGAAAGAGAATTCAAAACAGTCTTATTTGTAAGTCCTCTAAATTCTTATAATGGTTTTACTCATCTGTGTACTCCTTGTTTTGCTACAAATCCCACCTTTGGCTCAGCTTCCTCTTGCTAAGAGGGATATCATCTATTTTAGGCAAGAGTCAGATATACTGTGTCAGATTTTGCTCTCACTTGGCAAGAGACTTGCCTGGTTCGGGGGGAGCCAAATATAAAGCACATATGTATATATATGAGAAGAAAAAAGTGAATGTATAGAGAAATGATGAACTCAGTGTTGGTTTATTCTAGTGATGCAGGGTTTATCATTTGCTTCTTTTCTTGGCTTCGCTGTAAAGGATCACTCCACAGACTGTGAGGGAGTAACCGAGCATTCCGGTCACTGAAACGGGATTCTTGAATATTAGAATTGAGACCACGACCGCCACCGCCCCTTTGGCGTTTCCTAACACCTGTCAGAACCAAATATGCTCAGGAATCTTTGCTGACAAGACAAAAAGTCGACAAAGAAACAATTTCAAACGATCATTTCGTTATAGTTGGACTGAAGCACACACATAAACAACGAAATTCAATGTCCAAGATTTGGATTTATAAATTAAGAAAAGCTTTTTCCTGCAACTGAAAATTCATATGCTATTGAATCAAAAGGATAGCTACTGGATTAAATTTAGAAAGAGTTTATGTAAAAGTGATATTTACCTGAAGTGTCAAGGCACTGGTGTGTTTTGTGACTAAGAAGTTGGTCAAGTTCACGAAATAGGCGAGTGCTGAATTGAATAGAAGATACCAAATGATTCTGAAATCATCTCTTGCAAGAGCAAGTGTAATGCCGACAACATTTTTCTCCATAATAAGGGTAGCGGGCAGAAGGAACACAACCGCTATGGGAGCCATATAGAGGAGAAGGTTCATTGAGTTCAGCTTCTCCCTTCACAAAAATTCAAAAGCTTTCAGCAACGCTATCTGAATCAAAACTTTTGCAAGAAAGAACCTAATCCTGTGATCATACAGCCATCTTACCCTTCTGAAGAAAGCAAAATTCCTTGAAGCACTGATTTAAGTGCTCTGGCAGCCGTGGCTGCAATGCACATAAGGAATCCGAATAGATGGAAACTTGGCTCACCCTAATACACATACAAGAATAGAGGCAATTAGATAAGAACTTGAACAGAACATGAGAATCCCAACTAAACCATGGACATCCCATACGAACAAGAACTACCCCTTTGTTGATTTTTTCTCAGCAAGACATAATTTCATAAGGTGAAAGCGATGAGAAATTGTGGAAGCTAACATAATTCAGAAGCTCTAAGCTTAAAACAACGTCGTAGCTTGTTCCAGAGTTATACCTACTCTCCAGATTCACACCTCCTATATCTATCATTGGCAATATACGAAATGTCCATCAGATTCATGTCATAGTCCTGAGTTTCCCCAAGTTAGCCCAACAGCAAACTTGCCCTTTCGTGCTTTTGTTTTCAGAACATTTATCTCTCCTTAAAACTACAGATTTGGTCAACCCTTTAACCAAAAGAATCACTTCATTCCAACACAAGTGGCGAACTGGATGAGAACCCATTTCAACAAACGTACGGAAAGCCAAATACCACAACAAGAATAGGAAACAAAGAACGGAAATTTGAGTTGGGAAGCAAAATTTACCCCACTGGCAATGATAACACCAGCGACGACGGGAATAAGAGTGATGTAAGTCAACCAAGCCTCCCTCTTCAGTGTCATCAGGTAAGCGAAGACGGCGGTGAAGAACGGCGTCGTCGCGCCGATAGCTTGGTTGAACGACACCGGGAGAAACCGGAGGGAGATGTTCCCGAAGACCACCGACACACAGAAAACGAGGCTCAGTGCGGAGATCTTCAGGAACTGGACTCGAGATCGGATCGTCTGCATAGGGACCATCTTCATCCAAGCAATGGCGACGTAGCTGAGGAGCGAACACGCCGTCATGTGGCACATGGTGAGGAAGATCGGGTACTTGAAGCCATAGTTACTGAGCAAGTACTTGTTCAGCAATAAAACTCCAATATTCGACGAATACCAAGACGCAACGAGTCCTATAGTGAACACCCGGCCATTCGCCGCCATCTTCATCGTCTTCTCCCAAGTGGGTTTCCTCGGAAACAGATTACTGTAGTGGGTACTGATCGATCTGATCAATGGTATCAGGAACAATCCAAAACCCACGAAAATTTATGAATTGGGAGTTGCGGATTCCTCCGCCGAAGAAATCGATCTGGTCGCCGGGAGGAAGATTTGTAATTTGCTGCTGTGCAACCGATCAATACATCATTAGGTTACGATGAAGCCACTCGGAAATGCTGAAATCAGACACAGATGGAGATTTCGGTAGTAGTAAGAAGAAGGTCTCTCTGCTGCGAAAGGAGAGATCTTGATTAAAGCTGCTGCAGACTTTCTTTTTTTTTTTGTCTTAAATAAAAAATACTTGTTTTAGGGGGTTCATGATTTTGGTGCGTTATGCGTTCTACATGAACCCATTTTCTTCCTCCATGTTTCTAATTTATTTAATTTAGTTTCACAATAAATGTATTAAATAAAATTAGTTTTATTTTCCCTTTAATTTGTGGTTCCTTGAATCTCAAAGTATGGAGATGTGTACCAACGAAGGAAAGGAGCGTTTGACTTGTCATTATTTTATCAAATACAAAATTGAAATATGATTTCAACATAAATAAAGAAATTAATTTATACCCTAAAAATATTCATCGCTTTTGATAATTGCCATTTGAAATCACTGTTTTAGATAAACTAACATAAAAATGTATTATTAATAAATAATATAAGGATTAAGTAGTTGAAATGTCGGTTTTTAAAAGTCTCATAAATAGTTTCCATATCAATCACTAAGTGCATCTCACCATTATCTTACCAATTTGATAATTTTGTGAAAATAAAATAAAATTTTCCTTGTGGTGGTCAAAGATTATTCCAAGAGCCTCGAATAAATTGAAAATATACTCAAATTGATTTACATAATCAGTCCTTAACGCGTTTTCTTCCTTCAAAAATTATTTAATGTTATTTCTTTTCTTTTTTTACATTTTCAAAGAAAAGTTTTACGAATTCGTATATCTAAATTTGGTTTGAATTTTAACTAATATAAATTATTTTTGAAAAAAAATCAAATATAAAATAGAAAAAACACTAGATTTAACCCATCATTTGAATTATTGTTTTTTATAGTCCAATATTTCTAATAAAAATACGAATAAAGTAAAGTTTTCGTGTATTATTGAGAATTAGGTGAGCTAATATAAAATACGTATAAGATATTTAGAATATGAAAAGGAGCATCATCAAGATTCTGGCAATTGAGCACTGAGTTCGTGTTTGTCGGCCAAAATTAATTAGTCAAAAAATTGTTTAAACTATTGATTGGGCGTGAAAACATGCAGACATGGACGGACGTTGTAATTAAAAATATATACGTAAATTGATTGGGATAAATTTAAAATACATTTAACGTATTATTATTATTATTATTAGAGTTTCATTTCAATTCTTTTCTAAAAAAAATCTCAATTTCAATTATACTTTTATAATATTGATAATATAATATTGTTGTCATTCTTTAAACGATTCTTGCGATTTAAACGATTTTGGCGATTTAAACGATTCTAGCGATTCAAACATTCTAGTGATTCAAGCGATATTTACGATTCAAACGATACTTATGATCCAATGATCATGAGTCTCAAATGACCCTTGTGATTTAATGAGTCTTTTGAATCAAAGAGGGTCATGACTCTCTTCGACTTAAGCGACTCATTAGGATTCATGATCCTCTTCGACTCAAGCGAATCATTAAAAATCACACCCATTTGAAATCAATAAACAATTTCAGTTTCAACAACCTAATCCTTAAGATATTTCAACTGCAATAAAAAATTCTAGAAATCGATCCATTCACAGACGCTAGTGAAGATTGTTCTTAACTTCGAAATCTTCTCTCACTTCTTACTCTCGACTTGGGAATCGCCTCTCGCTCCTTGCTCTCAACTTTGAAATTGTCTCTCGTTGTACCGAAATTTTTTGCTTTCTCGTTTTTTGCCATGAAGTCCTCTGACTCTCGATGTCGAACGAGTTGGTTGAATACCTCGTCTGTTGCCCATGTTGGTTTGGCGTTATTCTTGTAATAGTTGCGTTTAACATTGTTCATTATCAAGCAAACCCGAACTTGCATATCGAGCATCTAAGCGGTATAGATGTACGATGTATCCTTCTTCTCCCATCTATATGCACGCTACAAAATTAAATTTCAATAAAAGTATAAATAATTTTAAATTAAATTTTATAACTACATATACTAAATAATAAAAGTCTGATAAATGTACACCACCATCGGGGGCGTATAACTTCTGGCATCACCTACCAGGAGTAATATAGTCGATCTTGTAACGAACCTTGAATGATGTTGTTCTTCGCGTGTTTAAAAACATCATCCACATCAAACATGCACGTGTAAACCAAATAATTAGATAATATTTATATTAATTGCAATATCAATATTTCTAAATAACATCTTACCATAGTGTCATGTCAAGACGTTTATGATCAATAATAAGGATGGAGGGACATTCGTCCAAACTATCGACCAATGCGTCAATATCCATATATCATCTTCTTCGTCAAATATCGGTGGTGCCAATATAGATGAATGAGGTTGATACGGTGGCGGGGCTCGTGCAGAACCCGCCAACATCCACCGTGACCAACAAATGATCGAGTTCTCATTGTTTTTAAGTGTTTAGAAATTAATTTTAAGAAAAATTGATATTTTGGTTTTGAGATTGCATTGAAAATGAATTGTTCAACGGTTAAAATATAGATTTTTCCAACGGGCATCCGTTGGAAATTGCAACAGATATCCGTTGGAAATAATGTGACGTCAACAGACACCATTAAATAAAATGACTGTTGGTTTTTCAACGGGTATCACGTGCAATTTCTATCGGATACGTATTGGAAACATGTGTTCTCGAGGCAACGGACTACGTAAATGACTGTACGTCTTCTTTCCAATGGGTGCCCATTAAAAATTCAAATGGATGTCCATTGAAACACTACATCGAGGTACTAATCGTAGCATAGCCATGATGACCATATTCAACAGGTATCCGTTGCAAGCTACCAACAGTCATCTGTTGGCATATTAAATTGTTGCAATGGGCATCCGTGGACGTTATCAGCGGATGTCCGTTGAAAATTAAGAAACCCTTGAAATTTTTCTAAGTATCAACATAATTAAATGGTTCAACATGGTTTCCGTTGCGATTTTCATCGAATTCCTATTGAAAGTTGAATATATGATGTAAAAAAATTTACAAAAGTTTGATATTACAATTATACAATTTACAATTCTTCTTCGGTTGATTCTTCGCGAGTCTTCATTCAATTGTTCAGTGAATCCATCACCATGTTCATCTTCTAAATCTTCTGGTTCAACGTCTTCATAATTGCGGATGTATTCTGCATCTATGCCAGCTCTTGCGAGAATCTCCTACCGATTTTCTGTATCAGTTAACCGTATCGGCTTAGGATGATCGGTTTGCAACATATCCTCTTTTTCATCTTTGCTTATAACTCTGCACGACTTGATCTTAGCTATGACCTAACACTCTCTTTAATGTTTCATTGTTGTTGGATAGTGCACGTAACATACTTTATTTGATTGATCCATTGTGATGAATGGATCATACTTTCCATATTGTCGTACCGCGTTGATGTCAATTCATCCCCATCGATTTTTTCGTGTACCACGTCCTATGGTTGGATTGAACCACTAACATTTAAAAAGCATTACCTTCAATCCAACGAGACCAAGATATTCCACCTGTAGGATTTGGTGCAAAATTCCGTAGAAATTATCTAGGGATGTAAAATGAGTTGTTGGCTCGCGAGCCAGCTCTAGCTCGGATCATATTTGAGTGAGCCGAGCTGGATATTTTCCAGCTCATTTAAAACATAAGCTGACAAGCTGAGCCGAAAACGAATTCGAGCTTAGGTGAATTGGCTCGTGAGGTGAGTATAAAAGCACATATTTTCCTATTTTTACATATTATACGCATTCTTATATTTATTAAATATTATTTAAGGAAAATTTAATATATTATTTACATATAATAATATTATTATTTTCCTATTTATACCCATTAATAAAATTTTATTAAAAAATAAAGAAATAAAATATTTTAATAACTATTATATAAAATATATTTATGTATTCGATATTTTATTTAATTTTTGATAGATTTATTTTTTCCAATTAGTATTTTTTATATTAAATAATATTGTATTCAACTTGTTTTTTTTATATTTTATATATTTTATTTGGTTTTTCGAAAAAAAGTAGAATATTAATATATTACAATTATTTTAATTTAAATAGTCTAACTCACGAGCTAGCTCGTTTTTAGACGAGTTAAAGGCGAGCTGAGTTGAGCTGGGGTTTTCTAGCTCGTTTTGAAAACGAGCCGAGCTGAGCCAGCTCATTTTCTGGCGAGCTCATGGCAAGCTGAACCGAGCTGAGCCGAGTCAACTTATTTTCCACCGCTAAAATTAGCACTTCTATTTCACTATTAACAAAAACGCCATAATTGTAAGTACTTCTATATTTTTTGTGTTCAATGTGTGAAATGTGTATCCATGAGTAAAAAAATTGACCAACACAGTACATTTCTTGCAGGACTATTAGCCAAATCTCTTATTTAGGTAGGATGTCTCTCATCGGAACCTTGGGTCTATATAAAATAAAAATGAGTGAATACTTATAAGATAACATTTTTACATGTATATATATATACGAATATATGTTTACTTATGTAATCTCTTAACCACGAGCCATAATGTTGAACTTTCATTTTCATGAGTTCATCTGCATTTAGATGAGGATATGTACCCATTACTTCTTCATCAAATATCTTGCAATGAAGTATGTTACCACATATATATATATATTTGTAATTTAAAAAATCGATTGTCATCGCTTTGTACCTTTCGTAAGATAATAGCTCTTGACAATTAGTAATATATATGTGTGGACATGATTATACTTCTCTGGTGTTAGCCAATATTCTTTGAATTTTCCTCATCTACTTTCAATTGATGTTAATATCTCAGAAATTATGCCAACTTGAGGATTATATTGATATAGATAGTTTGTGTGATATTCTACTCAACGTCTTTGTTTCGTCAGAATATATGACTCGAAATAAAATATGTTGAAATATGTGATTTGTCCAACAAGTATTGTTTAACAATAGATCCTTCAATCACTGCTTTGGTTTTTTTCTTTTTCTTTAGATGAAATAAAAACCTTTTGAAAGGATACATCCATCTGAATTGAACCGGGTCACCGAGTATTGCCTCATCTAGTAAATGTATTGGCAAATGTTCCATAAAAATGAAGAAGAAAGATGGAAAAGTTTTTTTAATGAGCATAATACTTCAGAGATATTATTTTTCAATAACTTCAAGTCATCACTTTTTAAATTTCTTGAACATATATCTATGAAAAATATGTTAAATTCGTATAATACATAATGAACGTTTCATGGTAAGACCTCAGCAAATACAATTGGAATGAATTGATGCATGAAAACGTGATAATCTTGATTCCTCAACCCGATCAACCTCGAACCCACAATATCTACACACCGAGTGTTCGATGCATATTCATCTGAAAATTTAACGTCTTCTTTTAACCACCTTAATAATACAGTTTTAGTTGGTCCAGACAATCTGAATATGGGATACGTGCCCTTCCATCTCGTAACTCCATCTCAGGTCTTCGACATATTGTATTCAAATCTTTTTTATTGTATATTATCATTCGTTTCTCTTTCACATTCAAAAAAGTGTTGACGATGTTATCGAAAAAGTTTTTTTTGATATGCATAATATTATGCAATATCAGTGATTTCCAATATGGTGGTTCCCAAAAATACTACATTTATACCAGTTATGCCAGTCACTTCGGCCTTTTGGTTTTAGATGTCCATGATCTCCATCGCATTCTACCGATTCTTGTAAATCTCCTATCGTGTTTAATCGTTCATAAAGAATTTATGTCCCTGTTTGCATGCATGGTGCCTTTTCTTTTTATACCACGTTCTTTCGAAAATGTTTATTATCTTTCCTAATTTGATGTCCACAGGGAAAGAATCTTCTCTTATAATCAAACCAACATGGTTTCTTCTCATGTACTAGTCGAAATGAATCTGTATCCTCCATACAATATGGACATACCAATGTCCTGTGCGCGCTCCATCAGATAACATTCCATAGGCAGGAAAGTCGCTAATTTTCCATAATAAGACCACTTTTAATGTGAAATTTTACTTTGTAATTACGTCATAAACAAGAATTCCATTGTTCCACAAATCTCTTAATTAATGAATAAAGGACTGCAAAAAACATCAAAATTTTTTCGGATGTTCTTGCAACGTCAGAAACATTTCTTTTCTTTTTCAACACATATCGGAGGGCAAACTATACGTAGACAAGATCACCGACCATAGAGAATAGTGACTTCTAGATTTTCTAGATGGACTAAAACCATCGGTGCACAGCAAAAGATAAAGATTTCTCGTTTCATACCAAACTCATGAAATATTTCATTGAAATCTTTCTATGCCTTACCATCCGATGGATGTTTCATTATCCCTTCGTCTGCCGAGTGTTATGTGTACCATCTCAACAACATCGGGAAAAGCATCTGACACAATTTCCACATATGGATTGGTCGTCGATGTTTCATAACGAACTTGTTCATTTCTTTCTATTTCTTTTTATTCTTGCATAATATCTCTAACACCATAATTTTCGTCGTGAAATAACCAAATTTCGTAATTCTCTCCACCTTGTAAAGGTGTTTGCAAATAATTTCTTAACTTTGATACTTCATGTTTTTGCATATTTTATAGAGGTATAACATTATGTCGTATTCTTGATACAAAGGTTGCATTGATGCAAAACTCATTAATTGCTCCGATTTGTGTAAGAATTCTTTAGTAACTTTCTCGGTTACGGTTCGAAAATATATTTTGTGTTGATGGCTTGATGGTAAAAGTTTCGAGTTTTATCAATAAATAATTAATTTTCCAACGGCTACCCATTGATAATACCAATGGATGCACGTTGAAACATCAAGTTAAATATTCCAACGGCAGCCTCGAAATTCTAAACATTCCAATGAACATCCGTTGAGAATCGCAATGGATACCCATTACAAAATACAACGATCATCTGTTGGACAAAATGAGGGATGTTTCCTCACATTCAAACTCTTCTCCAATGGAAGAACACATGTGCTTTGCTTTGTCCCCTAACAAGGTCTACCAATAACAATCTTTGATTCAAGTAAATATTGTTATGTGATGAAACATGTTTCAGTTTTCCTTCTTCCTTTTGAACTTGTGAACTTGATGATACTTTAACCTTTATTTGGTATTATTATTATTATTATTATCGATTTTAATCGTTAGATTTTTATTAATATTATTATTGTTATTGTTATTTTAGGTTGCACACACGGTGTGTTCAACGTTCGTGGTAAGTGTTATCACGAACGTTGTACACACACGTTATACACAACATTCGTGGTAAGTGCTAGCACGAATGATTTATCACACGTTTTGTACAACGTTCGTGGTAAGTGCTAGCACGAACGTTGTATAAAATGGGTGAACAAAATTCGTTTCACGTGTGTACAACGTGTGCGTACAACGTGTACTACTGGCATTTTTAAACCCCTTGAAATCGTAAATATGAGATTCAAATACGACGTTAATGTTGAAAACGATAAATATGGCCATAAGGATGTTCAAAAAATATTCAATTTCTAAAAAGATTGAATCACTTTTTTTTTTAAAATCGGGTTGTACCCTAGTTGTATCTTTGATTTTTTTTTGTTGAACTTTGGTTATTAGTTAACCTAATGTGTTATACCACATTTTCATCAAATCAAAATTAATAATTTGATTTTTATAATTCTTAATTATCAACCATAAGCTAAGATAGACAATGAACAGAATGAAGTTTATGTCCAAATTACATGTTTTATCATACAATATATACTTTTTTCTAACCAATTATAATGTGCCATTTTTTTGTAAATTAAACTTATATTATGATAAAACAAGTTATGTTAAAAACAAATTTAACAAGTTCAACCCAAAATTTTAAGGTTCAACCAGGATACAATCTGATTTTATCAATATTAAATTTATCTTATTTAAATAATTGAATATTGAGATAAAAAATAATGCTGACAACTTTTGAGATCTATATGTACACGTTTGTCTCTCCTCTTTTGTACACAACGTGTATTATTATTATTATTATTATTATTATTGTTGTTGTTGTTGTTGTTATTGTTGTTACTATTTATTATTATTCTTGGTTGTACACACACATACTCAAAAGGTACAACGTGTTGGTACAACTTGTGTACAAAGTTTCACATTTTTCAATTTCAACATTAACAATAATATAATATTACTTGTAGTAATAATAATTATTATAATTTTTTTGAAAAAAAGAATTCTCATAATAATAATAATAATATTTAATATAATATTTTTGTGCAATGTAATACAAATTATTATTATTATTATTATTATTATTATTATTATTATTAACAATAATAATATCTACTTATAGCAATATTAATTATTATAAAATTTAAAAAGAAATAAGACTTTTCATAATAATATTAATGTTATTATTACTAATATTTATGTTGTACACACATTGTACCAAATTTTGTATACACGTTGTACTAATAATGGAATACAAATTATGATACAAAGTGTTGGTATATAGTTATACAAAATTTGGTACAATGTCTGTCTAACATAAATAATAATAACCACAACAACAACAACACTAATATATTGTTATTATTTTGATTATTCATTAATATCCTCACGTTCTACCAACAATTTTACACATTTGTGTACAATGTATGTACAACAAATAATAATAATAATATGTCAATTTTGTATACACGTTTTGTACAACTACGATTCACAATAACAATAACAATAACAATAATAATATTAATATTATTCTAATATTATATAATATTGATATTAGATTTTATTAATGTTGATTATTAATATTAGGTATTAAATTATATTAATATTCATTATTATTATTGTTGTTAATTTTTATTATTAATATAATTATTATTATCATTAGATATTATTAATGTTAGTAATTATTATTGATATTAATATATATTATTAATAATTTAGTTTGTATATAAGGTCTAATAATAATAATAATAATAATAATAATAATAATATGAACTAATCAAAATAGTTTATGAATTCCTAGGAAATTTTTTTAAAGGAAAGAAGAGTACTTTAGAGTTTACATTATTATTATAAAAGAGAAGACTAATTATGATTGAAATTTAGTCAAAGGTCATGTGAGATAAAATTTACCTCATTAAGGTTATTTCAGCATCAAATCCACATGAAATTGCAAATAACATGAAAATACTTATAAAATACATATCTATATATTTTAAATTTCATAGTTATACATGATATTTTTTTGTTTATATTTTTATATATAAATTATCATCATTATGATAATCATTTCTAAATTAAATCCAAAGATCTTAAGCGTTATATATATGCTAATCTGACGTCGATCCAACACATAGAAGTTGTTTAAATTGATTATATAATATATATAGAAAATTTAGAATTATATATATATTAGTAAATATTTTTATTATTTAAATGATCATATTTCTCTATATTATTGAAATAATTAATAATATTACATTATGATTCATGAAAAAAATCTAAAATTATAAATTAATCAAATTTGAAAATTTTATTTTTGTACATGATTTGACTTATCTATTGAAAGAATGAAAATATTCAATCAAGATGGATGCTTAGAAACACTTAGATTGTCCAAAAAAATGATGAACGCTTTAAATGAATGTTTAGACTATCTAGATCATTTATGTTCGCCAAAACCGATTAATGAATGTGGAGCACCTATATGAAACCCCTAGAAAAAATTGGAGTTCTTAACGATCGTCTAGACGACCACCTAATCCCCATTTTAGAACACTGATTAAGCCATAAGTGCATGCCAAGTAAATGTACACGTCAAACTACTATATATACGCTAGGGGTGGGCAAATAGCGAATATCCGTAAATATTCGACTATTCGTATTCGTATTCGTCGAATATTCGATTTTACTATTCGTATTCGTATTCGTAAATACAGATATTCGTAAATTCGAATATCCGCAAATATTCGGATATTCGTCGGATATCCGTATCCGTAATAAAATCAATTTTAAAAAAAAATTAATAAAAATTCTAAATAATTTACATTTTAATCCTTAAATTAGGGTTAAAACTTTTATAATTTACATTTTAATCCTTATATTTTAAATATAATAACTATCTATTTATATATTTTATATTTGATCTGAAAAACAATTATAATAATGTTATTTATTTATAATTTGATCCTTAAAATTAATTTATTATATATATATATATATATTAAATAAATTATCTATTTAGTATTTACGAATACGAATACTTACGAATAATTGACTATACTATTTTTATTTGTATTTGTATTTGTCGAATACCTAAATTCTGGTATTTGTATTTGTATTTGTCGAATATCTAAATTCTGGTATTTGTATTTGTTCCTACGGATATTTGCTTTTTCGGATCGAATACGGTTCGAATACGAATCGGATACGAATACTTCAGATATTTTTCCCAACCCTAATATACGCCCATGTGTTAATTTGGAAATAATCTTTATAGATAATGCATTATTCTGATGTGAAATAATATTTCATGGATAAAAATAAAAAAATAGTTCATGTATAACTCTGACATATTAAAACAAGTTCATATATTTACATGGATTATGTCTTTTCTAATCATAAAGATAAATGTGTTTAACTAAACTTATCCAAGAACAATAAGAGAAAGATTCTATTATTGTTGTTGTTTCGTTGGATTGTTTTGTGAAAGCTTTTGCTACCCTAGATCTACGCTCTTCGTTGCTTCAATCGCCCGCATGGTTGAGCTTTGTTTGAGCTAAGCCGAGTGAAAATGATGCTAAGGCAACACAAGGGAACGATATAAACCACCAAAAGGTCGATGCAAAAATCAAAGTCACCAATAAGCGAAGGTTCAATATTGTTACTTTGTTATCGGAAAATAGTATAACCTAAGGGTAAATAAAAGTCCATATATGAGAGGAGTATGAGAAAATTCTGACCACATCATATATAAACTCCATATTTTATATTTGTTGTGGAATGTAAACTGACGATAAGTGGTTTATGCATATATTTCCATCATTTATGTCTATCTCATGAACAACATCTAGAAGATTACTTGTCGTTACTTAAAAGCTTTGCAAATTTCGAATTCTAAAAAAGAATTCAATGATTGTATAAAAGTCTTCTTACCTGAATAACCAACATTTCATCTCATATGGCATTCAATATCTACACAAGGAAGAGATATAAGTCACCACAAGTTCGATGCAAAAATCAAAATCACCAATAAGCGTAGGTTCAATATTCGTACTTTGTTATCGGAATATAGTATAACCTAAGGGTAAATAAAAGTCCATATATGAGAGGAGTTGTGAGAAAATTCTGACCACATCATATAGGAACTCCATATTTTATATTTGTTGTGGAATGTAAACTGACGATGAGTGGTTTTATGCATATATTTCCACCATATATGTCTATCTCATGAATAACATCTAGAAGATTACTTATTTGCAAATTTCGGATTCTGAAAGAATTCAGTGATTGTATAAACAATATTCTGAAAGAATTCTGAAAGTCTTCTTACCTGAATAACCAGCATTTCATCTCATATTGCATTCAATATCTACACAAGGAAGAGATTCAAGAAAGTGAAGATGGAAACATTTGATTAAAGATATAAATAGAGATATATCATTTATTCTTTAATTTCTATGTTTGTGCGTGGTTGTGTTGTTTTATGCAGGTTGTTACTGGTTTATGGGTGTGGTGTTGCAGAACTGAGGTCAATCTTATATTAGCTTTGGTTATCTTTTAACTATGGTCTTGTAAACCATTATATGAAGGGTATATAGTAGGAAATGGGTAGCTAATAAAGGAATCATAAAACTTGGAGAAAATTTTATGGAAAAGAGTTGGACATCCTCTTCAAAGGCTCCAAGCTTCTACCAATATGGTATCAGAACTAAATATCTTCTTTTTTCACAAATTTTAGTTCTATCATGGAAATTCATCAAAATGAATTGCGGATGAATCGCATTCAAGATGATTTATAAACCATGAATGCTTATATTACTTCCAAAATGGCAGACATTCAACATTAGGTTGCTAAGTTTGGTTTACCGGATACCAAGATTCTAGGAATCGAAAAATCAATTAAATCGGATTTAAGATATTGAAAATATCTGAGGGCTATGTATTCCTTATAACAAATGCATATCCATCCTTCCTCATTGGTGATTGTTCCGTCGATTTCTTTTGTCGCTGAGGCTGGGGTTCAACTAGGTGAAGCTTCTTTGGCTCGTCTAGATCTCAGGAAGCCCAAGTTGGTGCCCAAAAAGGTTGAATTTACAGTGAGGGATCTGCAGCTGACAGTCAATGGTCTTTGTGGTTGCTGAGGGAGAAAATTTTCTTGAGGACGCTTCTGCTCCCATGCAGAAGATTGAAATGCTAACATTCAATGGATTAATGTATTTTGGATAGCTAGCCAGAGTCAAGTGTTACTTTTGTTTGGTCAGTGCTTTGAATACAAAATCAATCTGTCAATGATGGCAATTGATCGTAGAGAGTTGAATTGGTTCGAGTGGTAGATATTATTCATTGAACATTTTCTTTGTGGATTGATTTCAGAGAAAAGGTTGCTAGAGAGATTTGTCTATGGGAGTTATGACGATGTGTACACCATATTATGTTCTCTTCTACAGTGAGTTTTGTTTTCCCATTACCTAGTAGAATTTGAAGAACTACTATCTCAGTTGCAAGGAGTTCCATATAGCATTTTGGAAATTGCTTTCAAACATGGTTTGAAACCATAGTTACACGAATTTTTGAGAATATTTTGACCAATAGGGTTCCAAAATGTTATAGCCCACGATATTCGTTTGACTAAGAGTCCTGTCTTGGGTTCTTCGTCGACACTAACCATTGGGTTGCAACATTCGTTAGGCAGTAGGTAATCGTCACTCACATACTCGTTCTACTCATGAAGTTTGGATGATAGTTTATTGAAAAGAATGACAATTATGAACCATATTAGAACCGAATTAAGTCTTCATTACCTCAAGATGATACATCGGGTTTCGTAGGAATAAGGGTCTGTCATTCAAAAGGCTAACAGATGAGGAGGCGGATGAGCAAAAAATGGAAGGTTCTTTGTTTTTTATTTGATGAAAAATACTTTGTGGGACATATTTATATTGAGGCAATAGATCATCCTATCGAATTCGATCAATTGGACTTTACTCCTATTGGCGAGTAAGCGGAGTTATCTATGAATTCAATCATTGGTATATATTCACCGCAAACATTGAATAATAATGGTAGAATTAGGGTATAAGATGTGGTAGTGACGGTGGATAGCGGAGCCACACATATCTTTCTATCCATTGAGGTATATAAAGTTTGAACTTAAAAACAGAAGGCACAACGAGGTATAGGGTGTTCTTAGGCTCTGCGCTTACGGTTAAAGGGGAAGGCATTTTAAAAAACGTATCTCTTAAGTTACAAAATTTGGAGTTTATAGTGGATTTTCTACTGTTGTTATTCGTTAAGAAGAAAGATGGGAGTTGGTAAATTTGTGAGGATTATCTAGCTTTAAATTGGGCTACAATTCCATATATGTTTCCTAATCTTATGATTGATGAGCTATTAGATGAACTTCATGGGGCAATCATTTTTTCGAAGCTAGATTCAGTTTCGAGTTATCATCAAATTCGTTTGAATGATGAAGACATTTAAAAAAACTGCATTTTGTATTCATGACGAGCATTATGAGTTTCTTGTTATGCCATTTAGTCTTACTATTGAATCGATAACCTTTCAATTATTGATGAATGAGATTTTTAAACTATACTTCTGTCGTTTGTCTTAGTTATCTTTGATGATATCTTGGTCTACCTCCCTTCTTTGCATGAACATTTCTTGCATTTTTCGAATAGTGTTGGGTGAACTTCGAAAATATTGTTTATTTGTACATTGAATATTTGGGCCATATTATCTTGCAAGGAGTAGCCACGGACTTCTTGAAGAAGGACTCATTCTTTTGGAGAATACAGATATAACGTTTAAATCTCTTAAGAATGAAATGGTTACTGCTCTGGTGTTGGGTTTACCTAATTTCGATGAAGTGTTTGTGGTAGAAGCCAATGTGTGGTTGCGGTTAGGCGTTCTCCTTATACAACAACACATTATCTTCCTTATTATGCTTCGTCCCTATCACTACTTTGTTTCTGCATGGCTATGACAATTCCTTGATTTGTAAAATTGGAGGAGTTAGCTACCACCATTGAAGAGGAATCGATTCTTGGGCCAATAAAAGAAAAAAATGAAAAACAATGTCAAAGCTCATTTGGGTTACAATTAGTGCAAGAAAGATTGATGTTTAATGACAGGTTGGTCATTCCCAAACATTCAATTTTCATTCCATTATTTTTTCATGAGTTTCATGATAGCCTTACGGGTGGACACACACGCGTTCTCAAGATGCTTAAGACGATTCAAATTATATTTTTCTGGTGTGGAATGAGAGAGGATATACAGAGGTATGTCACTAAGTGTGTGATAGGTTAAATACATAAATACTCCTGTGTATTTTCTGCAAGATTGCTCCAACCGCTACAAATTTCATTGAAATTTTGGGAGGATCCATCGATAGATTTCATTGAGACTTATCTAAGTCGAAAGGAGTAAACGTTATCTTGATGGTGCTCGATCGAATTAGTAAGTTTGTTCATTTTATCACATTAACTCATCCATTTACCTCGTTTTGCAGTCGAGATAGTCCAACTTCATGGTTTTCCAAACCCATTGTCTCTAAGGATAAAATTTCTTTGAGTCACTTTTGGAAAGAACCTTTTCGTCTCTCAAACACTTAATTGAAATTTAGCACGACCTTCTATATTCAAACGGATGTTCAAACCAAGGTTCTTAATAGGTGTTTGGAAACATATTTACGTTGTTAGGCTAATTCTCACCTGAAATTATGGCAATTTTTTTTATGTGGGTGAAATTTTTTTACATTAATTCTTTCATACATCACTTAACACACCTTTTCCATGTGGTTAATGGTCGAGCGACGCCTCTTTTGTTATGATTTGATGAAGGTTCAACAACTAATTTCAACTTGGAAACATAGCTTAAAGAAAGAGATGTCATGTTCCAAGAAATTAACAATAATTTGTTGAGGTCACAATAAAAAATGAAAGTTATAGCGGACCAATCATGTGAGAACATTTCATTTGAATTTAGAGATTATGTGTTTTTGAAACTGCGACCCTACAGACAAACATCCTTGGTTGTCCGACGTTTTTAGAAGCTGGCAACACATTCTTACGGCCCTTTTCCAGTTCAAGCACACATTAGACAAATGGTATATAGGTTGACTCTTCCTTCGAGCTCGAAGGTGCATCATGTGTTCCATGAAATGTTCCGAAAAATGCTCTAGACGGTCACCTAGGCGTTAGGCACTCTCTGGATGTCCGACTAATCTCTAGGTGGTATTTTTTATAAAAACATTAACGCCTAACGACGTTTTAGTACTTAAAAAAACCTAACATCGGCCCTCATCCTCGTGTTCACCTTTTTTCGTTTTCCCCTTTGTCATCACATTGTTTTCTTCTATCTCTTGCATCATCTCTCGTTTACTGTATTTGCTCGAGTCTCTTGTCCTCGCCTTCACCTTTCATCCTTGCGTTCTCAACTTTCATTGTCTCATATCGTCCCGTATGTCGTTTTTTCCTTTTTCTCTTGTCATCTCCTTCATCTCTCATCTTCGCCCTTGTTTCGTCTCCACCTTGCCTTCATCTCTCGCCTTCGCCTTTACCTTCGATTGACATCGTCCTCTCTCAATGCCCGTTTACGTTATATGATGTTGTTTTTCGTCATGAGTTTGATATTGTGAATTTAGTACTTATAAATGTTTCTTATAAATACTAATTTTTATTTATTTATATGCATTTCTTTTATAAAATTAAGTAGTTATAAATTTTTAAATAAAGTATTTAGATTATGTTATTTTAAATATAAAATATATATATATATATGTCTATCTCGCCTAGCGCCTAGCGCCTAGCGCTTTCTTGAATTTGGTTCCGCATGTCCCAGTTGAAACTTGGTTTCATGTTTCCCTGTTAATCAAGCTATGGCTAGTGACTTTATGCCCACCCCGAATCCGAATGAGTTGCAAGAAAGGTTCAAACAATCGGCCTAGGCGACGCCTATGCACTTGGCGGTGGTCGGGCACCCTGATTTCCTGCAAATCGGTGGTTTTGGGCGGAAGGGGCCTTAGGCAGTCTGGGCAACCGATTAGTCGCTCGGCGGTCGCCTAGACGTCCTTTTATTTTTTTTTCTGAGTTTAGTAAAATGACATCGTTTTGGTCTTTTAAAAAAATTTCAAAATACCTAGTCCCCTGTATCGCTCTCCTTCTTTTTCCCTCTGTCGCTCGCCGAGTCGTCTGTTTAGAATCCTTGATCCATGCCGCATCCGTCCCTGCCTTCTTTCCCTCGGTCGCTTGCACCTTTTCTTCATCGCTGCCCATTCTTGTTTGCCTTGAGTCTCCATCGTCTGGCTCTGCAGCATAATCGCCTGACTTTTGCATACTATCAAATCGTAGCTGCAATAAACTTAGATTGTGTTTATGTGGTCATATATGATCATTACGCGTTTTCCTTTAGGAATGTACTCGATTGGAGTAAGTTTACGATTCATATTCCATCTAAGAAGATCACGGATTTCAAGACGATCCTAAAAAGCATGTCGTTGAAACGGTACCTGGTATTACAAAGAAGGGTTTTACAGGTTCAGAAGCATTTCGTGTTAAACCGACCATCACAGCCTTATGATATGCTTCATATGCTTCTTCACTCATTTTGGTTGAGGAGGCTAAACTTGAGGTTTTCTACATGAATTGCATAGATGTTTCATATGCATCTCCTTTTGGAGAAAGGATAACGAACATTTGTATAAAAAGGATTAAAAACTCGGATCGTAATGAAATGCAACTCAATGATTCATCTCTTGGGCTGAACCAATGAGTACACACCAAACTTGTCGCACCATTTTACTTCCATAACCAAGCTCGTCTTCTCCACTTCTTATCTCAGACCATCAATAGGACCTTCTGAGTTGTACATGCTTAAAAGACCCCAAATTACCATCTATCAAAAGTCGTATTTGAAATGACCGTGAAGATCTTATGCTTACATTATTAGAGGGAAATTCGGAAGAGACACGTTGTTTAATTGTTTAAACATTTGTAAATGTTTAAGCAATTCAACATTTAAAATTTTTTTAAATTTAAAATTTGAATTATATTATTTACGTATAATATATATATATATATATCCATCTAGCCCGTCTAGCCACTGTCTAGGCGCTCTAGGCGCTAGGCGTTGGGTGTCTGCCCATCTAGCTTCTAGCGTTTTCTTGAACTTTGGCTGCAAGCAAACCTGTAACTCAATAGAAAACCAGAAAAATATTGGATACTCGCTATTTTGCATGAGGTTCGTCCGTTGGAAGTATTGGTTCAATGGATTTATTTACCTTTTCATAAAGCATTTTGGAGAATTCACTGGAGTTGGCGTGACAATTTCTAGCATTTCACCTTGAACACGGAGAATGCATTGGAGTTGGCACGAAAATTTTTAGTATTTCATCTTGAGTACAAGTTGCGTCTCTATGGAGACAGTATTGATATAGCATTCACTGTCTACATAAGGAAAAAATTTCAAGAACAATTAAAGATGGTAACAACAAATAGAAGATATCTAGCAGAGATATATCATTTTTCTTCAATTTATATGGTTGTGTTGTTCTATCGTTGCAGAACTATGGTTAACTTTGTGTTATCTTTGGTAATATTATTACTATTGTTTGTAAACCCTCAAATGAAAGGCATATGATAGAGTAGAAATGGATAGTTAGTAAAAGTATCGTAAAATTTAGAGAAAATTGTAAAGAAAAAGAGTTTCTCTTCACAAGCTAAAATCTATATTTTTTTATTTGCTGAAATACAAGAGGCAAACTTGAACACGAAGGAGAGTTAGATTTGAGCATCTAGATACTATAAAGACGTGAACAAAAAGAAATACCAACGCCCGTCCACAACATTGGTGTGTTTGTGTGTGGTAGTATCAACGACGAAGCTATCACCTTGAGCCTAGGCCAAGACTTGGAGTTTGTTTTTTCACTTTTTATGTTGTACTTGAGAACATGATCTCCAAGGTTTAATAAAACAAGTAATTTACAAGAGAAAGGTTGATAGTATTACATAACTTAGAAGTCACATACTTTTAGCTATGCAACAAATAAAAATAAGATTCATCTGAGAAAATTATGAAATATGAATTCCACTCTATCTATCTAAGGAATTCAAACTTTCAAAGTAACATAAAAGTGGAACACATCAATAGCTACATCTCGGCTGATACTCATAGTTACTATTACTTGTGTTCAATGCTTTCCCTTTCTTGTTCGGTGGTTTGATGCAAATCGACCCAATCCTTCAATGCTTCATCATAAATTGTTCCAACTCCTTGATGCTTTCCAACTATATAAGCAGATTCAACATTTGAAGAGAACAACCACATGAAAAGGTCTACATTGCAAATCTTCAATTGATGATGAACAACACAGAAAACCAAATGCTAACTTACTAAACCCCAAAAAAAGAAAAGGCAGTGGCAAGTTATCATTTTCTGGGATGCTTTCATGGAGGGTGACCTCTCCTTATAAAATATATGATGAAAAATGACATTGTGGCCTATAAGGAGAAACCAATGAAGCTAATATATCATTACCAAACGAGACTTAAACAAATACATCGTATTCACAAAATCCCAAAAGATGGAAACCCTTGAAATATATTGTTCTCTCTCTGAGTCTCGAAATTTTTTTCATCGGATTAGAATGTATAGTTCTTCCGAAAACGTTTTACTCCGAAAGAAAAACAATATACACCTCAATGTGCTAACTTCGTCGGGGCTTTCTCTTACATTGTCCGTAAAAAATTCCTTCTTCAGCAGTTGAAATAGAACCCAAAAAGTCTATTTTCGTGTATAGTGCATAAGCCACAACAAATACGAGTTAAAATCATGATCGAGACTCTGAAGGAACAAAATGTGAATCCATGAACAATATCACGATTCAGAAAATGGACGTTCCGATAAGCCAATCGAGGAGATTTTCCAGAGATCCATACGAAAATTCACCAGAAAATAGAGTAAATTCAAAGACACACTCCAACGAAAAGAGCGCAAAGACCACGTCGCGGATGCCGGGAAGTCATGGCAGTTTTTTGGCGAACTAGGGGTCTATATCTACGAAAGAAAATCTCGGACGCAATCAATACAAAGAGAGAGATACGAGATTTTGAGCCACGGGCTTGCTGAGATGAACGAATGGTTGGTCCGGTCCAAAGGACAAACACAGAAATTTTCTCTGCTTATTATAATTTCATTTATTTTCTTAAATATCAAAATTCATGTGATCCTATAAATATGGAAGTGGAAATAATACAAAAAGATCTAATCAAATGGAAGATTAACTTCTTTTCCTATTATTGTGCAACAAGAAAGTGACTTCTTAAGGGAATAAGTAACTTCTTCACACCATCAATTGATCCGGTTCACTACAGATATTTGGGGTTCGGTTTACTAATCCAAACCGTTCGGTTTTGTTAAAGTTCTTCTGCTCTATCAACACTCCCTCCATTGACAGGAAACTTTTCCTCAAGGTTCAGATCAAGGAAACTGTTATGGATCTGATATTTGCTTTCCCAGATTGCATCTTCTTTTGTCAGCCTTTTCCATCTTACCAAGATTTCAGTTGACAATTTAGAGCTAACCTTTAACCATCTTGTTCCCAATATCTCTTCAGGCTCTAGGCGTAAACTTCTATCTTCTCGTAAGGGTGGAAGTGTTCCGGGCATTGCAGGTTCTTGTCCCACTTTGCGCTTGAGTAGAGACACGTGGAAAATTAGGTGAATTTTTGCTTCTGCTGGTAACTACAACCGATAAGGAACCAGCCTGATGCATTCAACCACTTGAAATGGCCTAAAATACCGATTTGCTAATTTCTATGCAGCTCGACGGAAAAAAGAGTGTTGGGGATAAGGCTGAAGCTGTAGATAGACCTAATCTCCTTTCTCGAAATTGATATATCGTCATTTAGAGTCAGTATATTTCTTCATTCTGTTGTTTGTTGCCGCCAAATGTTCCTTGAGCTCTCGAAGAAGCTCATCTCTCGTGGCCATTTGAACATCTAGTTCTTCCACCACTGTTGATCCTGAGTTGAACTGTGGAAGTAGGGGTGGTAGTCTTCCATAGAGAGCTTGGAATGGTGTCATTCCTATCGGCGAGTGAAATGTGGTGTTGTACCAATATTCTGCCCATGGTAATAGCGCACAGCATTGTTTTGGTCAGTGACTGCAGAAACATCACAGGTATTGTTCGATACAGCGATTCACAACCTTTGCTTGGCCGTTCGTTTGAGGATAATATGCTGAAGACATTCGCAATTTTGTCTCGGATAGCTTCCAAAACTCTTGCCAAAAGTTACTGATGAACACTTTGTCTCTATCACTGACGATGGATTTGAGAATTCCATCAAGCTTCACTACATACTCCAAAAACTTAAGAGCAATTGTCTTAGCTATATATGGATGTGTGAGAGGAATGAGATGAGCAGACTTATTGAGTCTGTATACTACGACCAAAATCAGCGTGCAGTTCTCTGATTTCAGTAATCCTTCTAAAAAATTCATAGAGATGTCTTCCTACACTTGACATGGAACGGGTAGTGGCTGCAAAAGTCCTTCTGGAGAGAGGGACTCGTACTTAGCTTGTTGGCAGGTTTCGCAGGATACAACGTAGTCTCGAACAATTTGATGCATCGATGTCCAATAGAATTGAGGAGATAAATGCTTAAAAGGTTCGCAAAACCCTACGAGTGTCTGCCTTATGAGGTGTTATGATACTCATACAACAGATGTTTGATCAAATCAGATTGCGGAGGTATTACTACATGATTATTATAACAAACGAGACCATTATAGACAGAATACGGTTTACCTAGATTACAAGAAGCATATTTTGACAATTTCAGTAATTATGGTTTCGTATTCTGCATTTCACACAATTCATGCCACAGTTGTAATTGGGGAACAAACAGACCAAGCAACTATGGTGATTTCGACAGTTTCGATAGTGCATATGTTTCCTTGTTGGAGTTTCCCGATTTGTAAACGATTTTATAATCATAACACAACAATCTGTTCGTCCATTTCTGTTGCTCCAGTGTTAAAATTCTATGCTCCAACAAATAACGTAAAATGTTCTGATTCGTTTGTATGATGAATCCGCGACCCAAAAGATATGGTCTCCAAGTTTGGATAGCCACAACAATAGCCAACATTTTGCGAGCATATGTAAACCAATCTTTCTTTGTGGGGTTTAATCATGCCTTCGCCGGAGGCATCTCTTTGGATAACGAATGGTTCTGAGAAGTTTGGCAGAGTTAGCATCGGAGCTGTTGTCATGGCCATCTTGAGTCTGACAAATGTTTTTTCTATTTTCTCATCCTAGATGAACTTCCCCCTTCTTTAGCAAATTAGTGAAAGGCCTCGCCATTGTTTTGTAATCTCGCACAAACTTCCTGTAGTATCCAGTCAGTCCTAAGAACCCACAGATTTCAGCTACCGTTGTTGGACATGGCCATTCGAGCATCTCTTGAACTTTAGTATTGTCTAATCTAACTCCGTCCTTCGAGATTATGTGTCTGAGATACTCGATCTCGTGTTAATCGAATGCACACTTTTTGAATTAAACGAGCCCTTGATGTTGACGGATGTTGAGCACTTGGCGGACATGTTGTAAGTGAGTTGTCCACGACGTACTATATACCAATATATCATAAAAAAAATATGAGGACACAATTACGTAGGAAGGGCCTGAAGATGGTATTCATGAGGGCCTGAAAGGTTAATGGAGCATTACACAATCCGAAGGGCATCACAAGTTATTCATAAGGCCTGTTGTGAGTTCGGAAAGTGGTTTGTGGATGTTGTGTGGGTGAACTCGTACTTGGTGGTATCCTGTTGTATGATCGAGCTTGGTGAAATAATTCGTCCCATGCAACTTGTCAAGCATGTCTTCCACTATGGGAATCAGAAAATAATCCTTATTAGTAACCGTGTTCAAGGCTCGATAATCTGGGCAAAACCTCTAAGAGTTGTCCTTCTATTTTACGAGCAGAATAGAAGGTGAGAACGGGCTTAAGCTAGGCCATATGAATCCGGATTGCAATATTCCTTGTACTTAACGTTCTATCTCAGCCTTTTGGAAATGAACGTAGCTATAAGGAAGCACATTCACGGGATCGCAGCCTTCCGTTAAACAATATGGTGTTCAATTTCACGTTTCAGCCGCAACTGCTTTGATTCACCAAATATATGCTCAAACTCATCAATCAGATGTTTCATCTCGTCGGGAATTGGAGTCAAGGTGTTCTGTTCGATGTTGATGCAGATCGCAAACAGAGCATGTCCTTGATAGGCGTCCTTCGAAATATCTGCTGGTTGAGATGGAACTATGGACTCTCCTCCCAACCCGTGTACAGTGCACTCTTTGTCTGCCCATTTGAACTAAGTTATCCGAGATATTGGAAAAAAATTTCGCCTTTGTTATCCATGTCGTGGGATCTCCACCAGCATAATGAGGGAACTCCAATTTCGGAGATTTTGAGTGGAACAACGGCTGTGTGTTGTCATTAGTCTGAGCTGTTGATCCAGACTTCTTGTCACCTCGTTTCCCTCATTCAGAATTTGATTCCTCATGTACACCCGATAAGGATTCTAAAATCCTATGGAGCGATATCTCGAACAACTGAAACTTCTCGACTATTTTTGTTTTGATTTGTGCGAGCTCATCTTGAACAGTGCCAAGCCCATGCTCGAGGGATTCAATTTTGTCTTTGTTAGACATCTTGATACCACGTTATCGTGGTCCGGATCGAAGATGAGATTGATAGAATGCTCTGATACTAATTGTTGGTCCCGATCAAAACACAAAAGAAGTAACAAGTGTTTGTTTGCCGGAATTTTCTCTGTTTATTATGCTTTCATTGCTTTTTTTAAATATCAAAAGACAAGAAGAAGAACTGATCACGTTCATGTGATCCTACAAACATGGAAGTGGACAAAGAGACCTAATCAAATGGAAGATTAACTAATCTTCCTATTATTGTGCATCATGAAAGTGACTTCTTCAAAGGAAACAAGTGACTTCTTCATGCCACCGATTGGTCATGTTCACTACAGGTATTTGTGGTTCAATTTGCTGATCCGAACCGGTCAGTTTCGCTTAAGCTCTTATGCTCTATCACGAACGAACTAAAAAATGAAGATGGTGTACGAACGAAGACGAAGATGTCGAATAGACGAATGGAAACGAAGATATCAAAGGAAAGCGAAGATGACGAATGAAATCGAACATATTAAAAGAAAACGAATATGACTACGAACCAATGACGAACGACATTTAAAACTAGAGGAACGACGAAGGTAGACGACCAACGACGCTAAAAACTAGAGGAACCGCATGGCAAAGAGAGAAACGACCAAAATGACGTCATTTTGGTTTAATTTTAAAAAAATACAAAACAATGAAAACGGTGTCATTTTGGTTCATTTTTCAAAAAAATATAGCAAAAAGACGTCGTTTTAGTATCTTTTTTTTTAAATAATAGGACCGATTTTTCATTAGTCGGACGATCGGGCACCGCCGAACACCTAAACGCCAACTAGTCGACCGCCTAATCCGACTTTTAGAATTCTGACTAACACCAACTTATTAATTAACAATCTCTTTTTTTTTCATTTCTAATCCCAAATTGTTTTTTCTCATTAATATATTTACAAAACTTTCCAACAAACTGAATATTTTTTATTTGCAATTTTGGATAACCGCAAAAAATATATACAATATACCGATTTCTATATTTAAAAAAATTTGGTGAAAACCCTATATTATTTATTTTACACATAACATTAACAAATCTCTCTAAATAAGGATTTTTTAGCTATAATTTGCTTTTAAAGTATGAACTCGGTTCCTTTGCCTATAATTTACAAAACCTTATAAAATATAATGTACATATAAATTATTATCAAAATTCATAAACTTAGACAGTGTTGTAAAAGGGTGGTTAGTTGGACAGTTGACACTTGCTAACGATTAGACTAGATTTTTTTTGTTTTAGTTTTTTTAAAACAGAAAAAGATAAAAAAATCAATCCATAAAATATAAAGTATTAAAAATTTATAAATTATGATTATAAGATTGATAATAGTTTTTTTTACTTGATATATTTGTACGATTCACAATTCATGTTGATAGTTATTAGTAGGATTGGGTAAATTGCCTGAAAAACCCGTCTTGATCTGAAATTCATCTCGAATCCGTAAAAATTACTTGAATCTATGGATTATGATTCGGATAATGAAATTTTAATATCCGTTGATTCGGATTTGGGTTCAAGTTTTTTAGTTTCACAAACGGACACCCACGGGTATCCGATGTTATATACTCTCTTTCACTCTCGCCTCTCTCCTTCACACCGACATCCCCGCTCTCTCTTTCACTCTAACCTCATTCCTCTCGCTTCTCTCTTTCACTCTAGCCTCCTTGCTCTCTCCTTCACTTTGGCCTCTCCGCATCTCGCTTCTCTCCTTCACTCTCGTATCTCTGCCTCTCGTTCTCTCATTTTCGTCCACGTCTTTCTCTCTCTCATTCTCACCTCTCGCTCTCTCACCCTTGTCTCCCAACCTCTCTCTATCACCATTGCCTCCCCACTTGTGAAACAAATTCGCTTAAGAAATGTTGATTTTGGTCTTAGGATTCTCAGTTGAGCTGGTACTCTCAAAGAATCAATCTTTGCGAGTCCTTGATTCCTTTTCACTATGATTTTTCATATGTTTGAATCAGTATTTAAATTTCAATGTTTTTCTTGTCTTGTGGTTTCTAGGGTTAGGTTTGTATTCGTAGCGCAAGGAGCGTGGGACTGATGGCAGAAAGTCCGTTCCTTCCATGTCTCATGTGGTTCGAGTTTGGGTACTCGCAGGTACCCATCTCATTGTTTGAGTAACCGAGCTCTGGGTATCCGTATCTCTCGGATTTAGATAGAAAACTACATACCCATTTGGATTCGGTTCAAATACCCTAAAAAATCCGAGTACTCGATCCGTGTCCACGTTTAGTAATTAGCCATCTTCCAATTAAACATCATCGTTATCATTGTTGAACTCTCATTATCATTGTTGAACTCTCCCAATAAAAAAATTGTAAAATATCATTTATTTTGTCATTATCATTCGTTTCTTTTACAAGAAGCTATGATTGAATATAAGTAAAGTCACTAGCACAAACACAAAAAAATTTATAATCTTTTTTTTTTTGTTTGGGTACAAGAGAAGCAAATCGGTTTGCTCTTAGTCGATTTTATTTTTATATTTTCTCTACATATCAAAATGACGTCATGTTAGACAAATAAATTTTTTTAAAAAAAACTCTGATTCAGTAGTCGGTACCTAATCGATCATTGACCGACTATCGACTGCTCATCGCATAGACGACACCTAGGCGAGAACGTTTACAACCCTGAATCTCTTTTTTTTTTAACATCAGCTCCTACCATCACAGTCTACAACACATTTTTTTGTGTTTTTTGTATCTTTTCTGAAAATTATATTTTTATAACATTTGAATTTCAACTTTTCAATCTAATATATCTCTATGGATCGAAGAAAGTCATATAAAATCTTCATTGAGTCCGTGGGATTATTTTTTATGTAATCAAAGCATGATGGAAAGACCCAACAGAAGTGCTCAGTCCGAGCACCATGAGCGCTCAGCCGAGCATATTGAATTTTGTTTATCAAATGCTTCAGAGAATTCGTTTGGACAGAGCGATCGATCAGTCAATCGCTACGGTGAACCGACATTCTTGTAGAGGATTCGCTCGACCAGAGCAAAAGACAACTCGATCAAACACTCATCCATCTAGAGGATTTGTTTATTCTAGTGCATGTGCTTGACCTCGAGCGATCACTTGCTCAATAGAGCAAACTACCTAAAATATTAGGAGAAGCGTGGAACAGCCAACTGCTCGATCCGAGCACATGACAACTCGGCTAAGTGGTTTACCAAATTCACTAAAATCTTCAAATTTTGAATTATTTTAAATGAGTAAACTCTTTATTTAGGGGGGGGGGAGGGGGAGGGGCGATTCTGAACCAAAAGAAGAACGAAGAAAGATAATAGTGAAAAGCTAAAAAAAAGCTAAAGCGTATTAGAAATTGAGAAACACTCCAGGATCGTGTATAAGAGCGAAGAAACTATCCAGAATATGTCGAAGAACTAAACAAGAAGTAAGAATGAGTTGAAGGCGATATTATAGAAGCCACTGATTGAGAGATCGATTGAGCATCCTAAACCCTCTATTATTTTACTTGTTCATTATTGTAATTTAGTTTTAAAATGTAGATCATGGGTTCGATCATTGTTGTAGGCTAGATTATTGTGTATGCTAGTTTAATGAACTTAATGATCGGAATTATAAATTTTACTTCACCGTTTAATAAATGTTTCAATCTTTCAGTTCGTGAATGGATCCCATGAATTGTTTCTCATGTGGTTTAGTTCAGATGGAGACATTGGATTAAGCTAGATCAAATGCATTATATATGCATGAATAGTCATATCGAGAGGTAGATTAATTGTTCTTACGAGTGAGGATATCGAGCTGGAATGCATTCAATATGTAAGTTGTTGTGTAGTGGTCTAGATGTTCGATAGAAATTTGCACTGCGAGAGCATGTAAGTTCATTAATGACATTCGGTGTATATGTCATTAGGTGAAGACGTCAATAATGTGTACATTGGAATAGGGCTTGCTCAACGAAATTAAGTAGGTCCACGAGAGATGATTGAATTCCCCGTCAGAAATAAAAATGATATTTTCAAAGTCTTTAGCTAGTTCGCATATGTGAATGATCCTCGAGACTAGAAGCATCATCCCGAATTGTATATAACATATCTTAGTTTAGTTTACTTTTTCATATCATACACATCTATACCTCATACATTCTTGTGATCCTAGTTTCGTAGGTTACTAGTTTAAAACCACTTAGTCAACGTATTCGATCTTGGTAATATTCGGTCTATATATCCTTGCGAAATGTTAAGTCTAGGTATAAATATTAATACTTGATTAGGATTAGATCATACATAGACACCACACATCAAATCCCCAATTATATTAGTAATAAAACAAAATCATTACAAAATAACGTTTCTAACAAAAAAAATCTTATTGATGAAAAGGGGCCCCGGAGGATGTGGACAAAAGGAGCATGGGAGGGAGTAGAGGAAAACCAAGCAGAAAATCTTTGACACTCTGTTTATTGCAAGAAATGTCTTTCGAGGAAAGGATGGATGAACAACTCCATAAAAACATATGAACGACTCAAGAAGGATAGATGGATGAAGCACGATTTCGATTCGCGATGGACACATTGAGGGAAATCGGAATTCTGGTGGACAAACAAACAGAAAAAAAGAGACCAGAATCACCACGGAAAAACGGATGGACAGACGAAATGAGATCAGAATCGCGCTGGACATACGTATGGACAGATGGAGAGAGACCAGATTCACGATAGAAATGGAAGAGAAGAGAGACGAGAAAGAGAGACAAGCGGGCAACCATGTTAGAGAAGAAGCAGAAAGAAGAGAAGAATGTGGTCATGAGAAGCCGAGAAAAAAATGCAGTCGTAGTCTCTTAGATAGAGGGTTTTTTAATATTTTGGATTGTTCGGATCCGAACCCAAACCGAATCGAACCGAACTCAAATTTGTTCTGAATTCTGAACTCATATAAATTTTTTGGATAATCCAAATTACTTATAGATTGGATTTTTTGGGTTGATCCGGATTATGACCACCTTAATCTCATTCATACATGGACTAAGAAGTCGGTTTTTCAATCTACATCTAAAGCTTATGTGAAGGGTATTGCAATTTAATAATCATTCCTCGTCTATGTTTCCCTTTGCCATGATGAAACTATTTAGTTAAGGGAAAACAACATTGTTTTTTATGGGAGTTTGTATCCCCTAAACAAAGATTCATGTAAGAAATCAATACGGATGATTTCTTGAGTCTTAAGGTCCAATACATCTCTCTAAATTTACAATAGAAACATTAATATCATATTTTTGTTTCTTGGTGCTTCTAATATGCGTCGATGTTGGTATTTTCCCTCAAGTAGAGTTAACCCTACAAGCTAATATATTTCAATATTACAATAGAAACATTAATTAGATTATTTAAAATCTAGACTAATACTTGAATTGAATTATTAAAACTAAACCCATTTATCATGCTTTACTGCAATATTCAAGGCATGTATGCTCGTTTGCATCTTTCATGTGTGTGTTTTGAATCTGATGCCAATATGCTTTACTTGATCTAAATATCACATGCTCTGTAAAAATTGGCATGGATATATAGGAACCCTAAATATGGATTCATGGAAAAAGAAAACAAAAATCAGATATTATGATTAAATTTTGTTGATTTTTAAAAATCAAAACCGCAAAAAAGGGTAATAAATAGGAAACGCATATGAATATATTTGAAGTAAACAACTCCCAAAGAACATGAAAATTCATTAAAATTATAAACAAGAGAATTAGATAATTTAAGAGAAGGGTTAGGGTATATACACAAACGGATAAACTTACTTGACTATGTCTGGATTCTTTTCCGACTAATCGTTGGCTACGTTAGTCGTCGGGTTTATGATAATCTCCGGCTAGTTTCGTGGCTTCTCCGGTAAGATATGAAGTAAACATATATAACACATACAAAGGATGAATCCAAGGGGATGGCAATGATCCTAAACATATAGGTGATTCACGATTTTGTTAGGATCAATGCGATCCCTTTGGATGCCTCCTCTTGTTGCCTTTTGAGATCATTTATCATGCTTTACTGCAATATTCAAGGCATGTATGCTCGTTTGCATCTTTCATGTGTGTGTTTTGAATCTGATGCCAATATGCTTTACTTGATCTAAATATCACATGCTCTGTAAAAATTGGCATGGATATATAGGAACCCTAAATATGGATTCATGGAAAAAGAAAACAAAAATCAGATATTATGATTAAATTTTGTTGATTTTTAAAAATCAAAACCGCAAAAAAGGGTAATAAATAGGAAACGCATATGAATATATTTGAAGTAAACAACTCCCAAAGAACATGAAAATTCATTAAAATTATAAACAAGAGAATTAGATAATTTAAGAGAAGGGTTAGGGTATATACACAAACGGATAAACTTACTTGACTATGTCTGGATTCTTTTCCGACTAATCGTTGGCTACGTTAGTCGTCGGGTTTATGATAATCTCCGGCTAGTTTCGTGGCTTCTCCGGTAAGATATGAAGTAAACATATATAACACATACAAAGGATGAATCCAAGGGGATGGCAATGATCCTAAACATATAGGTGATTCACGATTTTGTTAGGATCAATGCGATCCCTTTGGATGCCTCCTCTTGTTGCCTTTTGAGATCTCTCTCTCTCTCTCTCTCTCTCATGTAGAGAAAGTGGCTTTGAGTGGACCTTCATAGTAGAAGAGAGAGAGATGCTGAATGGTGTGAAAGCTTGAGGTGATAAAAAGATTTTGGGTTGGTGAATGAATAAATAGGAAAGATTAAAATGACTTGAAGAACAAGACTTGGTGAAAACTTAGGATTTTTTTATTACTATTTTGGGATTTAGTTTTTATGGAAAATTTATGTTTATTTCCATACAAAAATTTAAAGATATAGTTCAACGATTAATTAATGCAACCAAGTATCAAAACAAATGGAACACGAATTTTAATCATGGGTGAAGCCTTTTATAAATGTGAAATAGAGTATGCTCAATAATATAATTTTTTTATAAAAATATAACGTCCAAAAAATGACGGACAAATATAAAAAAAAAAAAGAAAGTGTAAGGGAATCTACTTTTTGGTTTATTTATATTCGTTAAAACATAAGCCTACACTGTTACAGACATTTAACAATAATAATTTTTTTGCTGAAAATAGAACATATTATATGAATATAATACATATAAATAAGAAGACTAAAGCTATGAATATTGAATTTATACTCCACAAACATACTGCTCTCTTAAATTAATTTTGCAGTGGTATTTTTTGTGAACCAATAACCATAGGAAAAAACAATATATTTAATATCTAATATCTAAATTGAATTAGAAAACATAATGTATTGTTTTCAGTTTTAATCAAAATCTTATAATATTATCTAATGCCGTTCTTTCTTATAAAAATAACTCTGACCCTTGATTCGTTTCTGTTTTAGTTCTCAAGCATTTGTCTGTATGTATATGAATAATGTACAAGATACTTTTCATGTGTATATGTATATAGTTAATTATATAATATAAAATTGAAATTAGAAGACATTACGGCTCTAAAGAAGAAAATAAAAAAGGGTTTAGAGAGGAGAAGAAAAAGAAAAGAGAGCTTTACACGTGTGCGAATTCGACTTTCCCATTATATAATCCGCTTTTATACACAAAGCTTAAGATCCGATGTGATTCTTCGAGAGAAGTTTGCATAATTAATTTTTTAAATTAGTTTATTAAAAAGATTTTAATCCGGAAAATTCTTTATTATTACATATATATGTGATAAAAATTATGTCAATGAATGAATGGACATTTTTAAAAGTATATATTAATATATAAGATATTTTACAAAATATTAAATAATTTGAAGAACAAAACATAGACTCGTCCCTTCTAATCAAATAAGTTTAAGATTCAAAATAACTTTACATTAAAGATTAGATATGATAACACAAAATCACATTGCACCCGACAATTAATTAGTTTTGGGTTTATAAAATTGATATCTATATTTTCGAAGGTATAAATTTTGTTGAATTTCATGAATATATATATATATATACACTTTGATAAAAGAGTAAGAATATAATGAAAATTGTGCATGGTCATTCCAAGATTATGGTTAATGGTGTTAGATCTTGTCCACACTTGTGAAGCACTGAATTCATATCACTCCAAGTGGAAGACCCCTTTGTGCTACATTTGCTCCCACCACTTCATCCAATATTCATAGAAACATTTCATTATGGATTTTAAATGATAGCATATAATATACAAGCACTACAAAGCAAAACATGATTTGTGTTTGCTTAAGTAATACCCATAATAACTTCTGTAAGTATTTAACTTTATCTTGAATTCAAAATAGAGAGAAAAGTTTTAAAATTTTATGATATTTAACCCGGTTAAAAAATGTGCATAACTTCTATTTATAATTTCTCTTTTAAAAATTAGTAATGAATTCAGAAATTATCATTTTTCCTTCGAACAAACGATGATAAATTCTACATAAGCACCTTATAAACTCAACCACTATATACTGAAAAATATTCAAATGGTTTTGAAAATTGTAGTATATATATAAATATATATGTATATGAAAGGTGTGTGTGCTATAATGTGGTGTATCACAGTTGGGTTGTAAGGATATGAGAAGTAAGGACAAGTGTCTCAACTTTGTGAGACACCAAATTCAATCCCAACCAGGTTTTGTTACCCATCTTGTTTGGCACAAAGGACCATTTATTCTTCTCTTATGCCTAAGCCTTTTTTTTCTTTTGTTTTGTTATCATCACAGTTTATACAGTCCAAATATATTTTGAAATTTGTGGAGCGTATTGTGTATTATTGTGGGTCCATTTAAAACATGGTAGGGCTCTTTGGTGGATCTAAGACAAATATATGGTCGCGGGTTACATATGTATGATTGTCGGTTTTAAAACAAATTATGATGTATCAAATTCGATTATGATCATTCAAAACCTCCATTTATCTGAAATCTCTATTCATTTGCATTGAAGATGGAAAAAATTGTTCGGACTTTATTCTTAATTTGTGCGAAATATGTATGAAAGAATTAGAAATCAACTCATAATCGAGATGTAATTAGGAATGTTTTTTTTACATTGATCCCCAAAATCTATTGTAATTTTGTAGACTATCGTTAGCGATAGACTTTAATGTTTAATTCAAAAGTGTCTAATATATTTTAAGTGGAATTGTCTATATGGAAATTATAACAACAATACGTGTTCAAAATGTTTTTTAACCAAGTCAAATAGAAGAGAAAGCTGAGATTATGGAAAATATACGGGGCTTTTAAGGACTAAAAAGGAGATGAAAAGTTGTCTTTCTTATAATAGAGAGTAATCATGAGATCGCTGCCACCATCCAAGTCTCTACTCGTCGTAGATCATCGAGAAAAACATTACATGACTTTTTTCGTCAAATCTTTTGGTTTCACACCGGTGTTTTGTTTTGAATTGTTTTAAAAAAAAGTAATGTCTAGAAAAATGTGCTATAATACCTAAAAATCGTATTTTGAGAATCAAAACCTTAGGGTTGAGTGAATTTTTGAAAATTTCGCGGACTAATTTGTTAAATTCATAGTGTTTTTGGTATGTTTAAACTAATTAAATATGGTGTTAGGGATTAATAGAAAGGAAACCATGGATCCTCGGATTGGGTCTCACTTTCTTGCAATTTAGAATTCTTGGCTGCAGAGCTCAAGCGCTTCAACCATTCGTCCGAGCACTAGGTGAGTATGATGAGCTAATATCGGGTTTATGGTTGAGCGGTCATTGCTCATACCGAGCGAACTCTTTAAAAATGTTAAATCCTCTTGTCAAGTTCTCGATTGAGCATTGTGGGGCTTGGTTGAGGTGTTTTCTGAATTCAATTGTGATATCAAGTACTTGGTCGAGTGGTATATTCAATCATCCAAATGATTTTATATGGAAGACGTTTTAATGTTTTAAGGAGTTTCGAAATTCCCAGAGAGCATGAAGAAAGGCGGGTGGTTTCATTATGGTACGAGGATGTAACGCCACTAACCTAGAACCCTCTTTCGGGAATGGAAACTTCCACCATCATCCTCTTTAAGGTGGCCACGTGTACAACATATATCATAAATTCTCCAAAATCCAAATACAAGTTCAAAACACAATGTCTCGAAGCTTAATTTTAGAAAATAAATATACTTGAAACATAGATAAGAACTCGTGAAAAAGAGTCAGACGTCTCCCTTGGCTTGCTTCCTAACTGTCATCCTTATCCAATCCTATTCAGTGAGACCAAAGCATATACAATCTCCGTACACTATAAAAAAAACACGGCTTTATCAACGGACGAACAACGGACGTAATCTATTGCACAAATCTGTTGGAATGCCATTGGAAACCCCAAAACACCGGCCAACGGATGTCCGTTGCACAGTACAACGGATTTCTGTTGACAATGGCAACGGATACCCGTTGAAATTGTATATTTCGAGATTATATTTCAACGTGAATTTTCAACGATCATCCATTGAGGATTCTAACGAAGGTCCATTGAAAAAACAATATTTAATTATCGAAATCAAGACTTCTACCATCAAACCATCAACAAAAAATATATTTTCTACAAAATATCATCTTATTCAAAAAGAGATATATATATATATATATATATATAGATCGAGAGAGTGGACGTATAGAAGAAAAGATCCTGTAATCGAGGAAGTTACTCAAGAATTCTTACACGAAATGGAGCAGTTCATGAGTTTTGTTTGGATGCAACTTTTGTGTCAAGAATGGGGTTAAATATTATGTTCCTGCAAAAGATGCAAAAATATGAAGTTTCAAAGTCAAGAAATTGTTTGCAAACATCTTTACAAGGTGGGTTTTGTAGAGAATTATGAAATTTTGTTATTTCACGGCGAAAATTGTGGCGTTAGAGATATTGTGCAAAAAACGCAAGAAATAGAAATAAATGAAGAATTTGTTTATGAAGCATCGATGACTAATCAATAAGTGAAAATGGTGTCAGATGCTTTTGCTGGAATTGTTGATCAACCGCATGAAGAGATGTCGAACATCGAGGCACGCCGATTTTTAACCTATCGGATTCGGCGAAATAACCTATATATGAAGGTTGTCGTGAAGGTCAGTCTCGTATATCTTTGTCATCAAGATTGAAGAGTATAAAAATAGAATAAAATGTTGCTGAAAACTGCATGGATTCATTTTGCAAAACCATGCGTGAATATTTACCGAAAAATAATCAAACTTATGAAAAGAAGAATGTTTTAAAAAATTTGGGAATGTCACATGAGAAATTGATGTTTGTAGAAACATTTGCATGTTGTTTAGGGGAAATGATAAAGACTTGTTGGAATGCAAATTTTGTGGTGCAAGCAGATTTCGTCCAAAGAAACTATCTTCACATAAATATGTGCCTTACAAAAAATGTTCTATATGAATGTAACAAACAGGTTGAGAAGTTATTTGAATCGAAAAAAAGCGTTGTGGCCATGAGATGGCACGCTGAACACTCGACGAGCAAAGGGATAATGCAACATCCATCGGATGGTAAGACTTGGAAAGATTTCAATGAAATATTTTCTGAGTTCACGTACGAAACGAGAAACATTTATCTTTGTATGTGCATCGATTGTTTTAGTCCATATGGACAATCTGGAAGTCAATATTCTCTATGGTCGATGATTTTATCTCCTTATAATTTGCCTCACGATATGTGTTTGAAAAGAAAAGTAATGTTTTTGACGTTGTTGATTCCAAGACTAGAACATTAAGAAAAGTTTTGATGTCCTTTTGCAGCCATTGATTCATGAATTAAGATATTTGTGGAGTGATGGAATTATTGCTTATGACGTGAGTACGAAGTAAAATTTCACATTGAAAGTGATCTTGTTGTGGAAAAGTCGTGACGTTCATGCCTATGAAATGTTATCTAGATGGAGCGCACACGAGATATTGGCATGTCCATATTGTATGGAGGATATAGATTCATTTCGACTAGTACATGGGAAGCAACCATTTTGGTTTGATTATCATAGAAGATTTCTTTCCCGTAGACATGCTTTCAGAAAAGATAAAAAAAATTCGAAAGAACGTGGTACAAAGAGAAGAGGCACCGTGCATGCAAACCGGAATGTAAATCCTTTACGAATGATTAAACACAAAGGGAGATTTACAAGAATTGATAGAATGCGGTGGAGATCATGGGCTTCGAAAACCAAAAGGATAAGGTGAATGACATAATTGGTATAAACGTAGTATATTTTAGGAACTACCATATTGGAAATCATTGATATTACGTTATAATTTGGATGTTATGCATATCGAAAAGAACTTTTTCGATAACATCATCAACACTATTTTGAATGTGAAGGGGAAAACTAAGGATAATATACAATCAAGAAAAGATTTGAAAACAATATGTCGAAGACCTGAGTTGGAAATAAAAGATAGAAGGGCGCATATCCAAGTATTCAGATTGTCTAGGCCAGCGAAAACCAAATTATTAAGGTGGTTAAAAGAAGACGTTAAGTTTCCAGATAGATATGCATCGAATATTGCTCGGTGTGTGGATATTATTGGTTCAAGGTTGATCGGGTTGAAAAATCACGATTTTACATTTTTATGCAGCAACTCATTTCAATTGCATTTGTTGAGCTATTTCCACGATGTGATATATGGAATTAATAAAACAAATATCTTTCAAGTATTATGTTCATTGGAAAAAAAATTATCTTCCTTCTTTGATGTCATGGAACATTTGGCAATACATTTACTAGATGAGGCAATACAGGGTGAGCCAGTTCAATTTAGATGGATGTACCCTTTCGAAAGGTTTTTCTTTCATCTAAAAAAAGCAAAAAACAAAGCAGCGGTTGAAGGATCTATTGTTATACAGTATTTGTTGGAAAAAATCACACATTTCAGCACATTTTATTTCGAGTCGTATACTCCGAAAAAACAAAGACGTTTAGCGGAAGATCACATAAACTATCTATATCAATATAATCCACAATTTGGCACAATTCCTGAGATATTTACACCGAACGGACGTAAAAGAGGTAAATCTAAAGAATACGGGCTAGCACAAGAGGAGTATAATCACGTCCATATAATCACGTCCACAAGAGGAGTATTACTAAATTTTCAAGAGTTATTACCTTTTGAAAGGTACAAAACAATGAAAATCGATCTTTTAAACACTTAAACACAATAATATATATTTAAAATATATATGCGTGTTAACGTACTTTCATTACAGGATATTTGATGAAGAAGTAATGGGTACACATCCTCATCTAAATGCAGATGAACTCACGCAAATGAAAGTTCAACATTATGGCTCGTGGTTGAGAGATTACGTAAGTAAACGTATATTCGTACATTTTATATATATTTAAATTAATTATGTATGTTATAAAGTATTCATTTTTTATGTTATATAGGTCAAATTTTATGATGAGAGATTTCCTACATGGTTAAACGATTTGGCCAATGGTGTTGCATGAAATGTTATATGTTGGCCAATTTTGTTTGCTCGCGGATACACATTCCACATTTACGAACACAAAAATCATAGAAGCACATACAATTACGACGTTTGCGTTAGTAGTGAAATAGAGGGTGGTAATTATGGCATTTTGCACCAAATCCTACAGATGAAATATCTCGGTCTCATTGGATTGAAGGTAATGCTTTTTAAATGACAATGGTTCGACCCAATCATAGGACGTGGTACACGAAAAAAAGATGAAGAGGAATTGACATCAATCTGGCACGACAATATGATAAGTATGATCCATTCATCACAATAGATCAAGTAGATCAAGTATGTTACGTGCTATATCCAACAACATTGAAACGTCGAAGAGAGGAGTGGTGGGTCATAGTAAAGATCACGCCGCGAGGAATTATAAGCACAAATGAAAAAGAAGATATGTTACAAACCGATCACTCAGAGCCAATACGATTAATTGTTACAGAAAATCGAGAGGAGATTCTCGCAAGAATTGACATAGATGGAGAATACATACGCGGTTACGAAGACGTTATACCAGAAGATGAAAACTGGTATGAATTCAATGAACGATTGAAGGAAGACTCGTCAATCAAAGACTGTACCGAAGAAGAAATATGAATTATTTAATGTAATATATAACTTTATCTAACTTGTTAAAATTATTTTTAACATAATATCTTCGAGTTTCAATTGTCATCTGTTGGCAATGTCTACAGAAACTCGTTGAAATACTAAATATTGCTCGATACTTAGAAATTTTCAAGTTTTTCATTGTTTCAACGGGTATACGTTGAAAAACCGCAACGAATACCCATTGAGATTGTTCATGATGGCAATGGATGACCGTTGAGACAGTTCAGCGAGTCAAAGGATGACCGTTGGTAGTCACCAACGGATACCCGTTGCCAAAGTTGCAATCTACAACGGACGCCTGTTGCAAAGTGTCATCATGGCTACCCTACGCTATAACATCGATTTTGGTTCTTAACGGATTGGAAATTGCAACTGATGCCCGTTGCAAGGAGAGACGTACAATCGTTTCGGCGTCCGTTGCCTTAGGAGCACGCGTTGCCAACGGGCATCCGTCGCAATTTCCATCGGATACCTGTTAAGAACTCAAACATTGCGTCAATTAATTACATTCATTGAGTTGACACGATTTCCAACGGTTGAAAATTTTTGTATTTTATCCATTGAATAGTTCATTTTTCAACACAATTCCAAAAAGATCTCTAAAATAGAAAATCTCTCTCAAACACTTAAACACAAAACACAATAAGAGCTAGAAAATTCATCGACTACGGTGGTATGTTACAGGTTGGGCAGGAGCCCTACCACCGCCTCTCTTGCCACTATATTGGCCTCTTTGACCTATATCGGCACCGTCGATATTTGGTGAAGACGACGATATGATGGACATAGACTCATTGATTGATAATATTGATGGGCGTCCTTTCGTTCCGATTATCAACCCTGAACATCCTGACGGGATGTTATGGTAAGATTTTAAATTCATAATTCATATTGTATTTGATTATAAATATTATCTAATTATTTCATTTTCACGTACATGTTTGATGTTGATAATGTTTTGAAACATATGTGCAACAACATTATCCAGGGACTGCTACAAGATCAATATATTATTCCTAACAGGTAATGCCATAAGTTATACGTCGCCGATGGTGGTGTACATTCATCCTAAGTAATGTTAATGTAAAATTTAACTTTAAAATTATTATTTGCTTTTATTATAAACTAATTTATTGTAATCTTATTTTGCAGTGCACATATAGATGGCAGAAGAAGGATACGTCACGCATCTATACGGCTTGGATGCACGACATACAATCCCGATTGTGCTTGATGATGAAAAACTCCAAAAAGAACTATTACGAGAAGAACGCTAAACCGACATGGGTAACGGACGAGGTATTCAACCAACTCGTCAAACATTGGGAGTCCGAGGAATTCAAGGAAAAGAGCGAGAAGGCCAAGAAATATTGGTACAATGAGAAGGTTCCCGGGGATGGTCTGCATCGTCATACTTCGGGATCGAAATCATTCCCGAAAATAAAGAAAGAATTGGTAAATTTTTTATTCATCATCTAATTTTTATTTTTATATAAATTTTTTATTTAATTATAATACTATTGTGTAACAGATGCAGCGGATAGAAAGAGAACCGAATCTTCTTGAGCTAGTTGTAAAAACTTATGCCAAGAAAAAGCATGTCATCAGGGAAGAGATCGATGAACTTGAACTCGTCAACCGTCGGGTTGAACGGAACGTGAAAGCTGTGACGGAGAAGATCACACAGCAATCACAAGCATGCAGTTCAACTCCCAACGATCTCAGTCCTTTATAAAAGAAAAGAATTTATTTATAGGTAGATAATAAGATTATTGTTTTTAATTCTTTAATTAAATAAAATATTTTTTAAAGATGCTAACTTTAATATTTTTTTATTTTTTAGACTGGTAGACCCGTACAAAGGGTCGTCTATACGGTCTCGGTTCGCTCCAAAAGGATATTATCGAGGACGCCATGACGGTACCCCCTGTGATTCAAGAGAGTTACGCAAGAACGAAGTATCGAGTATCTCGAAAACAAAACTTCGTTAAACTCGAGCACAGATGCGTCGCATGGAAAGCATTATGAAATTGCTAATCGGCCGAGCGTATCAACCACCCTGAATCAACCGGGGAAACAACACCGAGACAAGACCCGATAATCGACTCTGATTCAACCCCTTTACGAGGTGTTGTCAATAACAGGGACGAAGACGACACTACTAATTTAGATGATTTGTATAAATTATTTTGTAATTTGTATAAAAAATTTTATTAATTAAACTTATTTAATTTCTTTTATTTTTTTAATTTTTTTCGTCGACGTTTCAACGGATGCCCGTTGATATTTTTTGGAAACTTCAACGGGCATCCGTTGCAAAGAAATATTCCCACCTTTTTTGCCAACACAAATCCGTTTACAGTTCCCGTCATTATGCCAACGGGCATCCGTTGCATCCTTTTAATTCTCGTCATTATGCCAATGGGCATCCGTTGCATCTCTTTAATTCCCACCATTTTATATGTTTCAAGGGACGTGCCAACGGATATCCATTAAAAATCTGCAACGGGTATCCGTTGCATTGTTTGTAACACGCATCCATTACTACGGTCCAACGGATATATCCGTTACATATTCATTGAAATTTTGTCAACGGATATTATCCGTTACACACCCGTTACAAATCGCAACTGATGTAGATTTTCAACGATCGATTTTCAATGGCTCAGGATCCGTTGCAATTCATTGGGAATCATCCTTTTCAATGGAAATATGGCGATTTCCAACAGATATATCCGTTGAAAATCGCTTGTTTTTTGTAGTGGTAAATCTAAGTGTCTACTCACATTACATAAAAAATATACAGATATAAAAACATCATCATAGAATCTGCTCTGAATGAATACCCACAATCGTTTATTAGTACAGTGCCATGATCATCACTCGCATGGTCGAATCGGACCCCAACCTGCTATAACCCTCACAAGATCCCATCAGATCCCACCTCATTGTAGTGCTCCCAAGGTCTACCCGATCCCAATGTCCAAGCATAACGCTCATAATACCCCGACCACCATGATAAAACCTCCCATAATCCCACCAGACTCCAGCATACCCATAGCGCTTGAAAGGTCCACCGACCCTAGCCTCTGATTTTAACACTCGCAAGATCCTTTTGGATCCTAGCCTACAATCACGATACTTAAGCTATCACAGAATTATCATCTCTAATTATTCTCACATAATACACTCACTCCATATCCTCAAGTCTCTCATCGAATTACCCTCACATGAGCACACAAACCCCACATTCGTCCCTCCAGATCCATTTCGCTCTTAAGCCCTAGAGGTCCCCCTTGTGTTTATTCAAGTGTTGAAAATCTCTGAAAGATTTACAAGGCATCCCCATAATTCTCGCTCACACCATTGTTCCAAAGCCTTTCAAACGTGATTGATAACACCTCTGGTGAGAAAATGCTCAGTCAAAATAACCCCTTGTTTGGTTGAACATTTCACTAATAAAACTGAATATTAACAAAAAGAAAAACATTTGGCCAAAGCACCCATGAGCTCAACTGAGCAAACTGGTTGAATGAAAAAAATATGGTTGAATATTTCTCTAAAATGTTTTCCACTAGCCTAGAATCTTGACATTTCACTAATAAAATTGAATATTAACACAAAGAAAAACGTTTGGCCAAAGCACTCATAAGCTCAATTGAGCAAACTGGTTAAGTGAAAAATGCATGGCTGAATTTTTCTCTAAAATTTTTTTCCACTCGCCTGAAATCTTGACATTGTTATTGTCTTCTCCTAGAGATCTCAGTCAATCAATTTGGGTGCTCAGCCGAGCAATGATGTAGAATAGTACAATTCACCGGAAAGTGACTCCATCTCCCTAGAACTTCCTTATCTACCTTATTAGATTCTAAATACGCATTCATTTTTCAATGATACACATCTTACAAACTCCACCTCTCATCACACAATAGAAACTACAATCTTTAAAGTTTCTATATGCTCATGGAGCTTTTTTCGCGCATGTAAATGGAAAACAAACCAATAACAAAAAAACATCACCATAGAAACGAATCGGAATAACAGTAACGTTCTCACTTTAGTATCTTTTATGGTTTGACGATCAACAATGACACTGGTGTCTCGTGCTATTCGTGACAACCAATACACCTTCAACAATCTATGTTTGGCTCTCCTCCCCCTTTTTATTTCTCTCCTTCATATTATCTCTTTTCCGTTTCCTTTTACAAAACCAACTCCTATCTTTTAGATTTTTCCATCTAAAGTTCCTAAAAAAATATTTATCCATTAGTTGATTTTTATAAGCGATTTTTTCCACACACATGACTATTCCTCGGTGCATTTATCCCTTTTTATTTTATTTTTTTACACTTATCACCTTATCATAAAAATAATAAACATGTATATATATATATCCTTAAATAAATTTAGGAATTATAGAGGATCAGAGAGGGTCAGATTTAGCACGTTGTACACGCATGGCGCTAGGAAGTTCAGCGAGAGATGTGAGTGAGCGCATGGTGAGAGCGTTGTGTGAAGAGTATTAGGGCCGAAGATGATAATATTAAGACACCTAGGTATCGTATTAGGTGGGGTAACAAGGCGGAGTTTTGGTAACTTTGCGAACATTTTTTCATGTCACAGTCATTGTGTCTTTGTAAAACGAACTTGAGTATTGGTGACTTTGCAAGCGTTTGCCATTTTGGGGCCTTGGTAGGGGCGTAAAATGAGATGTTGGCTCGCAAACAATCTCTAGCTCGTGAGTCATCTCTAGTTCGGATCATATTTGATGAATTGTGCTGTGTATTTTCCAGCTTGTTGAAAAGACGAGCCGACGAGCTGAGCCGTAAACGAATTAGAGCTTAGACAAGTTAGCTCACAAGCTGAGAACGAAAGCATATATTTTCCTATTTTACATATTATACATATTATTTACATTTATTAAATATTATTTAAGGAAAAATAATATATTAGTTACATATAACAGTAATATTATTTTTCTATTTATACCAAATTAATATAATTTATTAACAAATAAAGAAATAAAATACTTCAATAACTATTATAAAAAATATGTTTATAGTTCGATATTTATTTAATTTTCTATAAATTTATTTTCCAATTAATAATTTTTTTATATTTAATAACTTTGTATTCAAATCAATATTTTTATATTTCATATATATTTTATTTGGTTTATGGAAGAAAAACATATAATATTAATATATTATAATTTTTTAAAATTAAATAGTCTAGCTCATGAGTCAGCTTGTTTTTAAACGAGCTAAAGGCAAGCTGAGGTGGGCTGGAATTTTCTAGCTCGTTTTGCAAATGAGTCGAACTGAGCCAACTCATTTTTTGACGAATTCATGACGAGCTGAGCTGAGCTTAGCTGAGCCAACTCATTTTACACCCCTAAGCTTTGGTGACTTTGCGAACTACATGCCTGAGTTGGAGTAATGTGGTTTTTGCAATTGATAATCCAGTTTGGTGCTAGTTTTAAATTTAGGATACTCAATCGGGATTTGATAAATTTGTGAGTGTGATATCTTTTTATTTTTTCATGTTGTTTAAATCATAGTGTGGCACATAATGCGTACACATGTAGGTTTTATTCAATGTATTTTCGTAGTCACCCATTTCTATGGAATGTTGTGAATTGATAAATTATGACTAGAAAGCAAGTAGTGGGGCCGATCAGGAGTAATATTAGAGCTTGCAATGGATCATGGAAGGAGCGTGCATTAGATGTTGGTGGGTTTTGTCTTAGCTTTGTGTTTTTCTTGTATTTTGTGACCACTATTTTCATGATTTTGCTTATGGTGTTTTTGTACATGCAACATCTCAGGTAAGATGTTGTGGTGGTGTATGATGTTTAAAAAGACTTCATTTGACTACTTATAGTGAAACTCCGAGGTTGAACATGCTTAATTTGGAGTAATCCCAAGATGAGTGACATATCAAGAAATATCTCGAGTGATGAAAAATCATGTGGGAGAAGATTTATGGTGATATCTAGGGGTAGTTGTCAAGTCTTCATAGATTTTGAGACGTGACACATGTGGGAGTCATGGGCGTTCCAAGTGGTATCAAAATGAATCCGGTCGAAAGTGTGAAACTAGTGTTACATGTGACAAAACGTTATGCATATAGTAGTAGCCACGTTTTGAATAACGAGAAATAACAAAATGCTACATGCAGAAGCCATGTTTTAAATTCATGAGGGCCACCTTTAGATCCATATTAGCACGGGAACAGTCATATGCAATGAGGGCATGACATTTTGTGAATAAAAGTGTACGTGACATCCTGAGTGAGATGTTGTGATGGTGGAGAAGGCTTAAATATATTTGATTTGACTACCTAAAATATCAAGGTGCACTTTTTGTGATCGTTCTAAGTAAACTCCTAGGTTGAACGCACTCGAGGTAGAGTAATATTAAGATAGATGATCTATCAGAAAAATAGGGATATCCAATTCGGATTTTCATTTGGATTCTTCAAATTTTGGTTTGTGTTCCCTAGGTTTTGAAAATTTAGATCCGAATTGAACCTGAATGTTTTCGGATTGGGTTCGGTTCAGATTGTTTGGGTTTAAGAGAATTAGACCCATATAACTCAATATATTGTTGGATTCTTCGAATAGTTCAGATAATTCAGGTTATTTGGGTTTTGGGTTCTTCGAATTATTTGGGTAATATGTCTAATTCATGTTATTTTGTTTAAGGTTCTTCGGGTAATTCATTTTTAATATAAAACAAAAATTAAATTTCACAAATAAAATCTATCAGAATTTTTGGTGGTTTAAATTTTTTTTTATCTTTTTATTTATTATTTTTATTTATTAGATTGTTCAGGTTTTTTGAAATTTGAATCTATATATATTTTTAGGATAAGCTATATTCCAAACAATTTGGATTGATTCGATCGATCCAGATCATATCGATTCGGTTAACCCGAATTGGACATTCCTATCGAAAAGTACCACATATGCATGTGATGGAAGGAAAAAAATGCGAAAAAGGATATGCAGACCCATTTTTCAACTCTTAAGAGCATCCCGGATGTAATATCAATAATTCGAGAAGGTTCAGACGTTACAATATCGACTCAAATTTGTTTGTGATAAAGATAATATTTTATTCACTAAATGAGTTTTGATAACCTAGTTATATATCGAAATTTCATCCTTTAAATCAATAATTTCTAATGATGATAATTGTGAAATTACTTATGAAATATATTCTCACATTTCATCATGAACCTACCATGTGGCTAACAAGACCAATTTTCCCTTGATCCTTCAATTAAATCAGTCCATATATATATATATATATATACCATAACAAGTCCAATTTTCCTTTGATCCTTCAATTAAATTAGTCCATATATATATACAAGAAATTAAGTAACTAATTCCTATAAATCAGCAACTAATTTCCAATAATATATCCCGATACGCCCCCTCAAATTGGTGCATGAAAGTTACGAATGTCCAACTTGGAACGCAAATAGGAAAACGATGATGTCCCAACGCTTTGTGAATATATCCGCCACCTGCTCGGATGAACGAATGTGTGCAGTTGCAATCTGGTCCCGTTTGGGCTCATCCCAGACGTGCAACTTGACTGTCATAGAATATCTGCATGGGTCATCGATGAGAAAAACCAAAGAAACAAAAAAGCGCCTTAAGCCATTTGAGATCGCAAGTGAGGAAAGCCATCGCGCGATACTATGCTTCAGCGATGAGCGTGCGACTATGGCTTGTTTCTTTGTCTTCCATGAGATAGGTGAATCACCGAGGAACACAATTTTCCCTCCCACAGATCGGTGTGAAATACAATAAGTCGCCCAGTCGGAGTCACTATACAGCAAAAAATGTGTCAGAAGAAGATCGCAACCAGATGCCTTGTCCGGATATCCTTTCAAATAACGAACAAGTCATGTCGCAGCTAACCAATGGTCATCCCGTGGATTCTGCGGGAATTGGGACAAAATATGCACAGCAAACTCAGCTCAGGTCGAGTGTGAGTCAAGTATAAAAGCCTCCCAACAAGTCGTCTATATTGTGCCGGATCACTGTATAACTGACTAGTTGACTGCAGAAGCTTGTGATTCTGTTCAAGTGGTGTAGCAGCTGGCTTTGAACCAAGAATTCCATAATCCAAAATAATGCTCATCATTGAAACCAGGAAGAGTATTTTTGTCGAGCCCAATTTGAATGTTTCCACCTAGTTTTTCCGCAACATGTACCGCATTGGCACGAACATACAACCCGCACTCTCTTGGTCCTTCTCTCCATGAGGACGCGCGCCCCTTTGACCCTTCTCCGGAAGAGGAGCCTTTGTTTCAGCTTCGTTCTTTGGTCCTTTCACTATTAGCTTGTGATTCTGTTCCTCCCACCAATCAGGATAACCGATTAATTTGAAACACGAGGAGGCATCATGTCCCGGTTTTTTACAGTTCGAACAGATCTTGGTCTTATCCTTTGTTTGTGCAGCCGCCACTATCACCAGAGTCTGGGCTGCAAATCCCACCGCATCCACTCGTTCATCTGTGAGTTGTATCATAGCATGCTGACGTTCTTTTTGAATCACCATTGAATAGATTCAATTGAGATTCAGGAGAGGTTCCATCGCCAGAATGGTTGAGTGAATGGTGCCAAAACGAGAAGCATCAAGTCCCAACAAAAACTGGTGCGCTCTTTCTTCCTCCCTATCGCGAAGCAACCCGACCGCCAATTCAACGCATTGACAGCGTCCACACGTGCACACACGAAGAGGTTTGTACAAATCAAGTTCGTCCCATAATTTCTTCAGTCGTCTAAAGTAAATTTGAACTGTTTGTCCTTTTTGTCGGCAACCAAGGAGTTCCGACCGTATGTGGTGTACACGCGGACCATTTTCCACAGAAAATCTGTGCTTCAAGTCCTCCCATAAGTCACGCACGTCCTCAAAAATAGTGATCATCGATCTTAGCTGAGGTTCAATCGTATTCAAAATCCATTTTACAAGCATGGAATTCATAGGTCCCCATTCTGCAAATTTCGCATCTTCGAGACGAGGACGTATGATTGTTCTGTCGATGAATCTCAATTTTCGTTTTGTATTCAACACGTGGTGAATGTGCTTCGCCCATTCCTCGTAGTTGTAATCTCCACGCAACTGGACCGGCGTAATCACAGTGCTCGGCCCCTCTGAAGGATGAAGGTAATATGGGGAGTAAACGGAAATCTCTCTTCCCCTATTTTGCCTATGTCAGTGACCAAGAATTGTAGCCGCTTCTTCTTGTCTTTGGCGAGTCACGGAAGCATCTACGGATTCGTTTGTGCTCATTTTCACTGGAAAAATATCTATTGAAACAAGATTTCTAATCGAGAAATTTATCATCGTCATCTTCGATATAGAAGGTTCTGTATAGAAGGAATCGGGAAATTCAATCAAGCTTCATTGCAGAAGCGTCTTCAGCCGTTTAATCAAGATTTCCAATCGAGAAATCACTCATTGTCTTCGTTCACCACTTTAGTCGCCGTCTTCAACACTGCTCTTCGGTCGTCTTCACCGCTTCGGCGAAGTCCAAATTGCAGAATCTTCGATTCGTCGCTAATCGTTGATTCCAAGTTGCAGAATTGTCACTTCGGAAGAGAATTCGCCGCTAATCTCTCGAAGTGTACTGTCTGCTCTAAGCTGCAGAATCGTCGGAGTCGAATTCGTTGATTCGTCGCTCCAAGTTGCAGAATCGTCGTTGTTTCTGTCTGCTCTCCGATCAGGGGAGTCGTTCGATTTGATTTCTCGAATTGGCGATCTGGAAGGTGATACTGGTATCACAGACACTGCAGACCTTCCAGATTCGTCGGATGGCAAATGACGTTATGGATTTCAGATCGTTCGTGCTCACAGGCTTCCGCAACCTAGAAATCGGCAACCTAGAAATTCAGATATCACACCCAGAAATCCAAAAAATCGTGGAAGACGGATGCCATAAATTAAAGAAGAAGGTCCGGTTTCTTCACTAGAGAAAGAAATCCAGTCAAAATCTTGATTTTTTTGTTAAGGCTCCGATACCATAACAAGTCCAATTTTCCTTTGATCCTTCAATTAAATTAGTCCATATATATATACAAGAAATTAAGTAACTAATTCCTATAAATCAGTAATTAATTTCCAATAATATCTCCCAATAGTGGCAAGCTTGTATGTATTTCATATTTAGAAAAATATGTTATATAACATATTACACTTAAACACCGTCTCTTGCCGTCATACATAAGATCCATGGTTTACAAAAATTCGTTCAGTAAGCAATTTTATGAAACCTTGTTTTTGAAGTTCTATCACTGATTTTGATTGATTTAGGGTGGATTTCAGAACTATTTGTTGTTATTGTTTTTTTTTTGGAAATAAGAATCTTTTATATAAAGTTCCTCACTAGTTATGTCATTTCTCCAAGCACAAAGATTTTTTTATTAGTAAACGAAATTAACAAGAAATTATTTCTGTACTTCAACGGAAAAATTACATGCAAAAAATATTTCTCCACTCAACTTTGAAAGAAATGTTTTTACGTAACTCAATCCAATATACATATATCAGATTGATCGTCGAAAAACTCTAATATTATTTTTGAAAAAAGGAAAACAGCCATCTCTTTGTAGGGTTTAAAGGAGGACATTTCTTAACCCTACAGCTCATGACGTTGTTTGGCTTTAACGTTGTAGTCACATCTTCCACTTCGTCTATTGCTGAGCAAAATGAATGGGTCATAGTCCCTTTTGTTTTTATGACCATTTCGTATCCGTACATGAGGAATGATTTGTGTATATTATATCAAAAGTCCGTATAGGTTTATCGTTTTAGAGTTTTAAATGTTTCGTCCCAATCGAACAACATCCTACACAAATACAAATTTTATACATCCCTTTTATTTTATTTTACTCCCTCAAAATCGCAACAAATAAATCATTGAAAAAAAGGGAACTTTAGAATAGAAGAACCCAAAATTTCAAATTTTATATTTTAGAATAACACCAATTCCACACATAAAAGATACCATGTACAGTAAAATCATATATTAAATTCCTTAATATTTTATAAAAGGATATTTTGAACTTATTTACCCCATGACTTTGAGTGCAATAATTACGGTCTGGTCGTACTTTGTAATAGGTCAGTGGTGGTACGGAGCTGCCGTGTTCAGGACGTAACGTAATGAGTCTTGCCCTGCCTCTGCTGAGCCCACATCCTCACATCATAAAGCCCATTTGGCCCATTAATAGGGCTACTTTCGTAATTCTCAATAGCTTCAAGAGTAATAATGCTATTCCAAAAAAGACCGTACAATGTTGAAACAGAACTAAACCAGTTGCAGCAGCCAAGTGGGCTGTTCCAGTTTACATTGATGTCGAACTAAAAAAGTAATCATCCAACGGAAGGAAAAGTTTGCAACTTACTCTATTTTTGCTTTTTTAATTATAATAATTAATTTTAATTTAGTAAAAAAATCTTGTTTTCTGACACGTCACTTCATTATTTGTTTCTCACGTTTCCGTATCTTTCACCTATATATCCTTTTTCCTTTTAATTTTTTAGTATAATATATGATACTTTTTATATATATTTCAACTACCTATCTACCCTAAAAAATCATCTTTCAACAAAATAATAAGTAGGATTTAAAATACAAGTTTAGGAAAATATTTGTTAATTTAAATTATTTAACATTAATGTAAATAAGGATTTTAACTTTAAATTCTAAAATCTAAAGGCTAAGAATTAGACTATAAATTAATATAGGATATCACGTAAAAAAAATCTGTTGATCCTTGATGACCAGCGTATAAGACATGGCATCAAGCAGATAAATATGTTTGAATATAAATATAAATTATGTGAACTTTTAAGTAAAATCAGATAAAAAAATTAATAAATAAATTTTAATAGGGTGCTAGTCTCCCTAGACCCATTTTCACAGTGCAAAAGCTAAAAAATGTATTATCTGGAGATTGGCATCTGTAGTCTCTCTCTTGCACGTCCCTGTTCATAACCACATCCACAGGGGTGTAGAGAGAGAGAGAGAGAGAGAGTTCATGGTCTGAAGAATCTGACGAGATTCACGTTACTCTTGTTCTTCTTTTCTCTTCTCACTCAATCCAAACACCAGTGGCAGACACGTAATTTAAGGAACACAAAACCAAACAAAACAAAAAAAAAAGCTCTTCTCGTTTTGCTCTCCATCTTCCATCTTGAAGCAGTTGAAAGCATTGATGATCTGGTCTGAAACTACTCACAACCCGTCATTACATGAGGATTCGCCATCTGGCTCTGCAAAATGGAAGCCATACATGAACCCCACTCCGTTGTCATCGTCCCTGAAGTAAACCATGGCACCGGCGAGGAAGACAAAGACCTCACCTGCGCCGGAAAGGGAGAAGCTTCTGCAGCTGTGGTGCCGGAGAAAGAGGAGGAGATAGTAAAAGAGAGGAGATCGTGTGTGTCGGAGTGTTCAGTGGAGGTGGATCTGGAATGTGGGATGGTGCGTTTGTCGAAATCTGAGAGGGATTGCAGGATTTGTCACATGAGTTTGGATTCAGGGAGTGAAGAATCTGATGTTCCGATTGAGCTTGGTTGTTCTTGCAAGGATGATCTTGCTGCTGCTCACAAGCAGTGTGCAGAGACTTGGTTCAAGATCAAAGGAAACAAGTAATGTCTGAGATCTTGTCCTATTTCTGATGTCCTAATTTTGTCCTATTTTAGAATGTATAGTCGCTGAATCAGTAAGGATGATTCTTGGTTCGAACATGATGGATTGGTCAAGTGAATGAACATATTTTACAAAAGGAATCGCATGCAACATGTTCATCATTGCACAAGAATAAACAAACCTATACTTCCATGATTATGTTCTGAATTGTTGGTTTAATTTAATGAAAGCACAAGGATTGAATTAATTCTTAGGATATCTTGAAGAATACTTCACTGTTATGGCCATTGTTAATCAACAATGCTATGCTTTGGTCTGATGCTTTTAGCTGTTGGAACCATTGGTTGTTGTCAGGAAGCAATCCTTGTGCTTATCTTTCTTAAGATACACGCATTTAATCTTGGATTCTTTGCTGCAGAATCTGCGAAGTCTGTGGTTCGATAGCAGGTAATGTTGTTGGAGCAATTGAGGCAGAGTCTGTGGAAAATTGGAACGAAACGAACCCATCATCACATCAAGGGCCGGGAGCATCTGCTCAGCCGCATGTGGCTGAACCCAGAAGCTTCTGGCAGGGCCATCGGTTCTTGAATTTCCTCTTAGCGTGTATGGTGTTTGCCTTTGTCATCTCGTGGCTCTTCCACTTCAACGTCCCCTCTTGAAAAAGCTACATTGCAAAGAATCTGAAATCTCCACAAGAGAAGAGATTGCTTAGAGGGCGTTACAAGGTACTTCTCTCGGTACCAATGCCTTTTCCAGTGTTTGAATTCCAAGTTTAAACAGAAAATCAGAATGTGAATCGCAGTTTCGTTTCCTCGTGAAAATGTAAAAAACGTCTCATTCATGTGAAATTAGCACTGATGGCTAAAAAGCTTAATGAAGAAAATGCATTCTTCTTTAGCATCTTTACCTTGTCAAGTTTCTTCTGATTCATCGCTAAAACATTGAAATAAGTTAGAGAAGAAATCTGATCTGATCGCCCAAGAGTTTAGTGATTTACAGACAAAACAAAGAAACTAAAAGATTCTCTCATAATTCAAAAACTTGGCATTGTGGTGCAAGCTCTTTAAACTGCCTGCAATTTCATCTTTGTGACAATAACTTATGTACAAGAATCGAAAACTGCATTTCTCGTTTACGTCTCCTGCTGTTCGTGAGTGTCATCCGATTCATCCTCTTCCTCGATAGCGAGGATCTTTGTAGAACTAATCCTCAAAGAAGCACTGCGAATCTGCATAGGCAATTTCTCATTGTTAGCGGCTAAACCGCTGTCTGATTCATCGTCCTTCTTGAGATCAGATGGAGGCAAGAAACAATCCATTGATAAACCCTTGATGTTAAAATCCATTTCTTCAATCTCCCACGATTCTTCCATTCGCGTTCTCGAGTGATTATCCGAGTTTTCACCGAATCTGAATAAAGAAACGGAAGTCTTTCCCGCATGGGCGATCTGTACACTGTCTATAGTTCTGTAATCTTGGATCAAAGACTCCATTGTGGTCTCCCAGAAGATGCTATTACCATCTGAAGATTTTATTCTAAGAAGATGAGAGTCCTCAAGCTGAACCAAGAGACCTGTTCGTTGACTGAAACATCCCCAAATTGTGTGTCGCATAATCTCAACATTGCTACTACTTCTTGCTTTCAACGTCAATGGCTCTGCTTCGAGTTTTAGAATGAAACAGTCTTCGTTGTTTATCTTCTTCTCTCCCATGCATACAGATCTTGCGAATATATTTGCCGTTGATTTTGGATCAAGACCCTGATGATTGTTCAATGATTCAATATATATGCCGCAAGAATTCTCGAAGTACACAAATCAAAGTTTTAGACTTTCTGGACTTACATATATAAATAAAAGAGAACATTCAATAACAATACTTGATATTGTTTCAAATTTTGAAATTATATATTAATTTACTTTTTCATTTTTAAACATGAATTGTATGTTATTCATAATAATTTACAAATTGTTGTTGCTATTTCAAATTAATTTATGCAAGCACAAATAGCATATGTGATACTCATTAATTAATTTAAAATAACCATTATAATTTATGTATTATTTTGAAATTGAATTCGCAATACATGAATTTGGTTACGTAAGTTAGATATTTTTAAGAAAACCAACCTATTCCTTTTCAAGAATCTACATTTTATCTAATTCCCTTTATCCGATTATATTTTCAAATGTTTATTGATTGTGGTGGTTGGGTTAGACGGCTTACGGGAAATAGGGTTTTGAGGAGGAAAATTACTTATTTAAAGACAAAATCAAAGTCCTCACTTTTGATTACATTTTGAAATAAGTTATATGTAAATTTATTTCGAACATAAACTATTTGTGTAGTTTTTTCAAATAATTGCGTCAAATAAAATTATCTGGATCAATTTAAATGATTTCCAATCAAAATTGGATTCGCTTTAGTTAATTGTACATCGAATTAACTGAATTAATTTAACCGATTTCGAGTAAAAAATTTGGGTTGAGTTAATTAACTATGTCTAAATCAGATCAATTAAACCGATCTGATTAACATAAGTTTGATCTGATTTGATGTAACTAACTAATCTAAATCGGTTTTGACTCAACATCACTTAAACTCATAAAACTAACGTATTTTGATGCAATTAACTTTTATATTCGCAATAAATTCACATTTAATTGCTTAAAAATTAACATTTTAAAATATAATCGGGTTAAACCCGTGTCAAAAGATCAGATAGTTTCGAATAAAAATTGAATGAGTTTTTCAGGTTTCGACCTACAATATCGAATTTAATGATTAATTAATAGAAAAATTTTTAGATATAATTTTTTTTATAGTCGAAGGTAAATAAGAATAGAACTAAGTGTCGAGAAAAACAGGAATACATTATTTTTTCTATTTTTTATGAGATTTGTTTATAAAAATATATTGATAGAAAAGGTACATAACAGCATTTTTTGTTAAGGTATAAAAATGACGTGGAATATATATATAATATCAATTATACGTGTGAATCTCTTTAATGCTATGATAGGTTTTTATTAGCCTATGCGTTATATTTTCTTTTTGTCAAAGGGAAAGCCATAAAAGCAGCTTTGATTGAAAGATCTTTAAAACAATCAAAAGGCAGAGGAAAAAGAAAAAAAAATCATGAAAATTAGTGGCGAGAAAAGCGTTAGTTAAAATCCAATAATTCCCTGTCTCAATTTCGATTTCAGTTTCACTGTTATAATAATCAATAGAGGAACATGCTAATTACTTACTAGACCAAAAATAAGCAATAAAGATAAATTTTCCATGATAATGATACACAAAATCTAAATGATTCTCATTACTTTTTTTTAAACGACAATGTGGTAAAATCATGTTCTTTAATATTCACAAAATCAAGTTGATGTAACCACGCTATATTTGCATCGTTCAATTGTTTTTAAAATCGCAAAAATTCACGCTGAAACATGAAATTGGTGAAGTTGGATCTTTTACTTTTAAAAAAGTTAATTCACATTTACTAACTATAGCTATATTATCGAAGTATGGGTAGGTTCAATTTTTCTATTTGAATTTTACACAAGATAATATTGTTCTTTTTTGCAATGATACCAATTCTGGTAAATGCATATTTTTTCCGATCAAACATTCAATCTCAAAATCTACGAGTCTTCTTTTCTTAATATAAACTCAAATTGGGAAATAGAAGTTACCTCCATTCGGTTTTATTTATCTAAGTTGGGTTTAATAATATTGTTTACTTAGATAGGTCAAGAAACATATATGTAGAGATTGATCCATGAAGCAAATATATATATATATATATATAAGATGACGATGATGAGGATATTTACCTGGAGAAAACGGCGGAGTGGTCGTGGCGGTCCACGGGACGCATGAGAAGGGTGCCAAGGAGTTTGTCGCCACGCGACTTTGCCGTCGCTCCCGGCACTGATCTTGCAGCCTGAAACAACGAGCTCTAAGCACCAGAGATCTATCCCCTTTTGCCATAACACGAACCCACCCATCTCCCCGCCTCCGCTCTTAAGGCTACGAGCCTTCACCATCTTGCTGTTCAAGCTCCCTTCGCCGGTGCAAAACTCCGAAGCCGCCATCTTCACCTTTCCCATTGCATACACACTCTCCACTCCCTTCAACGCTCTTTCCCCTCCCACTGCAGCTATGTATTGCTTCACTATGTATTGCGCCATTGACATCTCCTTTATATATGTATCATATCCGATAGAGTATCAAGCAAGGATCCATAGGATAAAGAAACGACAAAATCTTTTGATGTGTTAGCTGTCTAGATGGGTAAAGAAAGAGAAACTTACGATGGGTTGGTCTTTGATGTGTTGGTGAATGGGATGCTCGTAATCTTGATGATGATGAGGTTGAACGGGGAGAGGGATCAACGGAGCTCCGACGACCCCAAGGAGGAGCTGAATCTCGGCGTTTCGGCCGCCGATGAGTCGTGTCATGTTCGCGGCAGCTGTGGCAGCGGGTTTGGACCAGTAAGACTTCATATTGTTCCATGGCCTTGTTTTGGTGGAGACAAAAAGCTCCTCAGGCATTGGAACTTCAAGAACCGTCTCCAATCTATCCTCTAGATCGTTATTAGGACACAATTTTCTCATGATTCTGAGGGAAAATACGTGATTTGTGATCTGGGTTTTGATCGCAAGAGGCTTATGGTTTTTGGGTTCGAGGAGAGAGTGAAATCTGCTCTGATTAAGAGATGAATCAGAGAAGACACATTCTTCACCAACCAACAGGAAACGTGGGAGGCTTTTGTTTTGTCGTGTCCGCCCGCTCTCTTGCTCTCTCTCTCTCTCTCTTCGTGTATGTATGTATCTATACGCATATATATATATATAGATGTACTTACCCGTGATCGTTTGCATCCGGAAGACATGGATGAGGATCTAATCTTTATTTATTTAAATTAATGATTTATTAATTGAGATATGGAATTAAAAATATTGACAAAATTGGATATAACCTTTTAGGATCATTATAGTCTATATGAAATATTAACAAACCTAATATCACCAATTAATAATTTGTGACTAATAATATAATTATCAGTTTATAGTAATACATTATTATTGGTATTTTAGCGACCTATTAAGACAAAACAGAATAAAAGAGGACAATCACATCCTGAGAACAGAAACAAAAAGATCGACCGTTAGACTTCTCGTAAAATCATAACATATTTAGTTATAACTTTATTATAAATCTACGAAAAGAGTGAAGAACATCAAACCAATAAAACTAAATGTGGCTATATAAAGAAACGATATCACAAATAAAAAAACTAAAAATCAACAGAAAATAGCCTAAAAGCAATCATCCAATTCAAGGATTAAGTTTATGTTTCTATATATTCACATAATACATCAAGACTTTAGTTACATAAATTGAATTCAGAGTTAACCAATATAAACATTGGGGTGGACAAAACATTTGAGATATTCGTTTGATACGTATCCAAACCGAGATTTAAATACATTAAAAATGTTTTTAAGTACAAATAATAAAAATTAGATATTCAACAATTACACATAATAGATTAAATTATTCAAATTATTTATATCTATAAATACTAAATAAGTTTTTATTAAATATATATAAGTTCGTAACAAAGGGAATAATAAAATCTATAATCTAATAATTCTACTCAAAATATATAATTTTATAAACAATATATAATAGAAAAACTAATATACAAATATTAAAAGGAAAAATATTTGTTTTTGTATTTACATAACGTACATGGGAGAAATATATACAAGAGAAGATAACAGGGAAATAAATGCAGGAATTAAAAGCTACACCTATTTTCTATAAACTAGTCGTTAACAGGCAAGAGTACAAGTACCAATATGTGGACATTTATAGTTCTAATATTCCCCCCTCAAGTTGGAGTATGTAGAGTTGAAATACCCAACTTGTTGAGAATAGTATGAAAGTGGTCTAGACCAAGAGCTTTAGTAAAAATGTCAGCTAGTTGGTATTCAGAAGCAACCTTAGTTGGTAAAATAAGACCGGATTCATAGTGTTGGCGGATGAAGTGACAATCGATCTCGATGTGTTTGGTGCGTTCGTGAAATACCGAAATAGAAATGATATGGATGGCGGCTTAATTGTCACATAGAAGAAGGACATAAGTGCCGCATTGAACTTGCAGCTCTTTGATAAGATGATTTAACCAAACTATCTCACAAGTAATACTGGCCATGGCGCGATACTCGGCTTCAGCAGAAGAGCGAGATACCACACATTGTTTCTTCGATCGCCATGATATGGGGGCATTTCCAAGGAAAATGACGTAACCGGTAGTGNNNNGTGTATTAGGGAAACCGGCCCAATCGGCATCACTATAAGCTTGTAGAGTGAGTTTGTTGTCTGCTGAAAAAAAAAGATCATTGCCAGGACATCCTTTGAGATAACGAAGAACCTGAAAAGTAGCATCAAGGTGATGTTGTTTAGGATCATGCATGAATTGACTTAAGACATTTACTGCAAAACATATATCAGGTCGAGTAATCGTTAAATAAAGCAAACATCTAACAAGTCGACGATACAACCCTGAATCCGAGCATGGTTGACCATAAACTTTGAGTTTGATGTTAGCTTCCATTGGTGTAGAAGCAGGCCGTCATCCAACAAGTCCACATTCAGTTAAGATGTCAAGGAATACTTTCGTTGATTAATCATGATTCATGTGGGAGATCGTGCCTCTTCGATCCCTAAAAAGTATTTGAGTCTTTCGAGATCTTTGATTTTGAACTGTTGAGCAAGGAGTGATTTTACCTGAGCAATACCGTGACTATCATTTCCTGTGATAAGCACATCGTCAACATATATAAATACGACAAGGAAAGAAGAACCGATAGTAAGAGTGAAAAGGGAATGATCACATTGAGACTGATGGAAACCAAAAGAAATAAGGGAACGAGTAAACTTGTGAAACCAATTGCGAGATGCTTGTTTCAACCGTAGAGAGACTTTTGAAGTTTGCAAACACGTTGCTCCCCCTTTCATGAAAAACCTTGTGGAATCTTCATGTAAACTTCTTCATCAAGATCTCCATGAAGAAACACGTTGTTGACGTCTAATTGATGAATTTCCCATTTTCTAGCAGCTACTATAGCAATCAAGCATCAGACAGTAACAAGTTTGGCTACAGGCGCGAAAGTCTCATGAAAATCTACACCTTTGACTTGCATAAATCCTTTCGCAACCAAATGTGCTTTATAGCATTCTATAGTTCCATCAGGGTGGTATTTAACTTTAAATACGCATTTTGAATCAATTGTGCGCTTTCTTGGAGGAAGAGGAGTGAGAACCCAAGTACAATTCTCTTCTAAGGCATGTATTTCCCGTTGCATTGCCTCTCTCCAATGTTTATGCTTAACAGCCTGATGAAATGAGGTAGGCTCATCTGTTTTACAGATGGCTGAAAGAAAAATATTATGTGAACAAGAAAAACGAGAGTAGGATAAATGATGGCTAATCGAGTGTATGTAGAAAGAGCAGCTGATATTGATGAATTGTTTGCAACAAGCGAAGGAGGTAAGGCAACCTTAAAATCGGCAACTCTTCGTGGCAGTGTCCGAGTGCGTTTCCCATGCTCCAAAGAAGGCATGCATTCAGATTCCTTTTCATTAGAATTTATACCAGTAACAGCCTCAGAAATCTCCTCATGGATAGTCAAGCCGGTGTTGTTGGCATCATAAACTGAAGATGGAACAGATTTTTCATCGCGTGGAGACATGCACCATCTTGACTCAATGACTTGTTGAGTTACTTGTTTGTCAATGAGTTGACGCCAATAGTCCGCGTCTTTGCCACCATGTTGACTTTCATCTGTAATTGCATAAGGAAAAATGTGTTCCTGCAAGCTTACATCACGAGAAATTCCTGTGCAGCTCGCTCTCCAAATTTGTCCTTGTAAACACTTGGAACATGACGGTAACATAGACAACCAAAAAAACGAAGATGATTATACGAAGGAATTTTATTAAACACAATTTCATATGGAGTCTTATTTTCTAACGTTGAAAGAGGCATCCTGTTTATAAAAAAGCAGCAGATAGGACACATTCACCCCAAAATTTTATTGGTAGATTTTCTTAGAATCGTAATGCTTGTGCAACTTCTAATAGATGACGATGTTTTCTTTCTACTGTACCGTTTTGTTCAGGAGTATAAGGACAAGAACTTTGAACAGAAACTCCATTTTCAACAGAAAAGGCAATCAAGTCACGATGTGCAAACTCACGACTATCTGTACGTACCGATTTAATTTGTTTGTGAAAATGTATCCATACCCATTTGAATAATTGAATCAATAGATCCTTGGTTTCAGACTTTTGTTTCATCAGGTACACCCACGTAGCGTGACTGCAATCATCAACGATAGTTAGAAAATAATAGGTACCACTCAAAGATTGTGTTTTATAAGGTCCCATATATCACAATGAATTAAATAAAAAACTTCAGCAGCTTTATTCATGGAATTTGGAAATTGCAATCCAGTTTGCTTAGCTCTACAACAAGCATCACAAAATACATCATCAGAAATAGTAGATATATTTGGCATAAAACGAAGACGGCTAATAGGCATATGCCCTAAACGTTGATGCCAAAGCTCGATCTTATTATCACGAGGAGCAGGGAGAAATTTCTTTTCATCCATTTGTTCCCAGTAATAGAGTTCATTGTGAACTCTAACCATACCAATCGACTTCTTCGAGGCTAAATCCTGCATGACACAATACTCAAGCCAAAAGATAAGTTCACAATTCATGTCTTTAGTAATTTTACTAAAAGATAAAAGATTGAAACTAAATTCAGGAACCCTAAGGACATGGTTTAATGTTATGGTTCTGTTTAGATTTGTTTGTCCAATTTCAACGACAGGTACGTTTTCTCCGTTGGGAATTTTTATAGGATCGAGACTAGATTGGGATTCAAAATTGTCTAACAGTTTTAAATTACCAGTAAAATGATCCAACAACAACTGTCTTGGTATTTTTAAGCTCCTAAAATAATTTTACTACGATATTAAGAGGAATATTATCTGAGAAGTCAGCTTCATTGTGTTTGTCTAAGTTACCATTTGTATAACGCACAACAACATTGACAACTTTGGGACAACTTTGTTGTTCTGCATTTCTTTCACCTTGTTGTCGAGAGTTTTCCTAGTAGATTCAACAACAATCCTTGCTCTTTCGAGCTAAGAGAGGATGACAGATTCTCAACACTGCAACCAGCAAAAGGCAATGAATCAACATTAGGAATTCGTTCCAGATTTGCAACAAGACATGTTGTTTCAATGAATTGTTGTCGAGGAACAATGACCTTTTGTTTCTCCTCTTGAGCCACAAGAGCGTATGACTTGTTCAATGTGGGTAGCCGATCCACACCGAGAATTTGGGACCGGATGGTATTGAATTCGTCATCCAAACCCTTAAGAAAATCAAATACATGCTCCTTCTCCGTTAGTTGTTCAATCTGTTTGGAGAGTCGACAAGTACATCCACCATATTCGCAAATAGGGATGGTCTGGAATGAATTCATCTGACCCCAAACAGCTTTCAATTTTTTAAAATAGACAGAGACAGGACGACGGTCTTGATTTATCATCGCGATGGTCTTGCGTAATTCGTATTGGCATGTGTTGCTTCAACTTGGAGCTCTTTGCATAAGGCATTTGTTAGCCATGTTTGGACAATAACATTGTTTTGCACCCAAGCCTGATAAAGATCGGAGTTCGGCGGTGGTTTCTCGATGCTTCTTTCGAGGAACCCATCTTTATTTTTGGATTGGAGGGCATAAGAAATTCTTCCTCCAACCAAAACTATTTTCTCCATTCTCTCCCAGGGGATGTGCACTGAATATGAGACCGGGTTGATCGGAAGGATGAAGGAAATAAGGTGATTTTCAATCGGTGGCTTCTATGAATGCTTGAATTCTCTGGTCTTGAGTCTCTTCACCATCAACCATGGATTAAGGAAGGAGAAGAGACCGATTCTCGCAAATATTCTGCTTCGACTGTTGGAGAAGAAGGAACCCTAGACAAAGGCAAATAAGAGCAGCGAAGATGGCTTGCTTACCGAACGCAGCACAACAATGCCACTAAATCGAACCAGTTCCGGTCGCGGCACCTGGATTTGCGTCGAAGATCCAACAATGGCGTATGTGGAACCAGTCCAACCACTCAATCCACCCATCAGCTCGGTTCTCCCCATATGACAAAGTCTCGAGGTAGAGAGGCTGCTGAAGAAACGATTTGGTCTACTACCAACACAGAGACCAACTCCTAAGTACTGAAAGCAACAGAGAAAAAAAAATACAACAGTTGTTTGATACCTCGAATGTCAATCAGATTAAGCTCTGATACCATAAAAGGAAAAATATTTGTTTTGTATTACATATCTCCTGATAAACATACAAGGGAGAAATATGTACAAGAAAAGAGAACAGGGAAATAAATGCAGAAATTAAAAACTACACATATTTTCTATAAACTAGACATTAATATGTCAAAAGTACAAGTACCAATATGTAAATATTTATAGCTCTAATAAATATAAAAGATATTTAACATAATGTAATCCTAATTTCTGTTTATCTTTCCTCTATTCTCTCATCCCATAGCTACCTCTTTTATTGTATTCCCTCTTTCTATTATTTTCTCGATTTCTCTTTCACAGATCTTCACATACACAGTTGCGCGTGTACCCATCTCTATCATCCTTTTGCGGACACTTGTTCGTGTGCTCATGTTCGCCTATCCGTCCGCTGTTTGATCGCCCGTGTCATTAGTTCCTATCTGCCCATCCGCATCGCCCATCGTCTATAGCCTTTTCATTGATTTTTTATGTTTTTAATACGAATATCCGGTAAATATTTAAATTTTTACGTATATTCAAATTTATAGATATCTGAATGTACGAATTAGAAAAATAATTATAAATATTAATCAAATATAGGTAATTAAATATTTGTAAATATTTACTTTTTATCCACTTCTAATAAACATTTCGCTATGGTACTTGGGAATGGGAATGTTAGGTGATTATTTTAGATAAACAGAGAGTATTGACTTAACTAAATTACTTATATATTACTTTTATGGTCTCTAGAATCATTTTTGTGAATACAAAATTCGTATACTTTCTTAAAGCAATTAAAAGGTCATTGACTAAATGTAGCGTAAATTTCTTTCGTAGTATCTTTATATTAAAGTAGACTATACATGACAACAGAAAATTCTTTTCACATTGATGAATACTTTGTTTTTTCTTCTTATTGTCTAAATAACTTGTTTTTCCCGTTTAACACATTGATTTGTAATCATCACTTTAATATCTAAATATTTTAAATTCTTATTATCAAGCTTTTTTTTTCGTTTTAATCGATTAAAATTAACAAAAATTTTAAATTACATTGTTGCAATTATATTACCTACCTTAAAAATAAGTTTCAATTGAAAATCAATGGATACAAATCATTATGTTGCTTTAGTTACCCTCTCAATTTTAAATCTCATCCAATTCTTCCATCCACTTTTAGTTTTAATCTTATTTCCCCCTTAACTATCCAAAATCTGTCTAAAACTTCATACGATAACTTCGATTTCAGGATAGATTTGACCAAAATCCGACCCGATTTTGATCCGATTTTGACTCGGTTACATCTTAAAATTTTAAAATTTGGTAATTAGATGTGGATTTACTACACGTATAAACACTAAATGTTATTTTTCGGTATAATTATGTCAAATCAAGTTAAACAGATTGGATTAATTGATTTCGAGTTAAATATGGATTCTGTTTAGTTAATTGTATCAAAATCGGATCAAATCGAGTTATTTAGACATATTAATTGATTTCAAGTAAAATATTGTGTTGAGTTAGTTAATTGTGCCCAACTCGGGTCACTTAAACATATCTGATTAACTCGATCATTAACTGATTTTGATGCAATTTTTACTCGATTTAATCTGTTTATATTTTGAAATGTTAATATTTAGAAAATTAGATATGAATTTGTTACAAATATAAACAATTTGTGTTAATTGTTTTTGGATAATTGCGTCAAAATAAGTTAATCAGACCAATTTATTTATTTCGAATTGGGTTCGTTCTTTTATTTGCGTCAAAATTGGATCAAAATCGAGTAAATTAAATCGGTTTAATTGGTTTCGATTCCAAATTTTTTTTTGTGTTGGTTAATTTCATATAAATTGGGTCATTAAAATCAACCCGATTTTGATGTAATTAACTAAACCGTACTCAATTTTGATTCGATACTAATTAAATGGATTCGATTACCTTGATCTGATGCAATTATCAAAAACATAACACTAATTGTTTATATGTGTACTAAATTAACTTTTAATTGTCTAAAAATTGACATTTTAAGATCAAATTGAGTAGAAATTGGTTTAAAACCGAGTCAAAATTGGTTTAAAATCGGGTTGTATTTGGGTCAAAATCGGATAAACTTTTAGAGTTTCAACACAGAATAATGAATTTAATGGAATTTTTGACACGTAGTTAATGGATGGAGTTTTAGACTGATTTTTTATAATTGAGCGGAAAATCAGATGATAACTAAAATTTGAGGTCCAAAATTAGAAGGGGAATCGACTAACACAAAATTTTCGAAGGGAATAAACAGTTTTTCCTATTAAATATTAAACATAGATTCCTATTAATTTTCACTACATTTTTATAAAGTATAAGAAATATTATAATTTAATTCTTAAAAAGATGTTTAAAAATTCGGATAATAAAATCTTAATATATATATTTTCTCGGTAATCAATATATGTTCAACCCACGTTTGATTATATACTTCGGCGTGATTGATTTTACCCACGGTTAGTTTATGGCTCACCGCGACCACCTCTAAACATAATAAGATTTGGAATTTTAACATTAATATTAGATAAACTATTTTAATATCACTATAATTCACCTTCTTTTTCCCCCCTTGTCGTCGTATCACCACGCAAGAAAACAAAAACCCATACCTCTCGCCGTCGTCCTCCACCTTGTCCTCGCATCCAGGTTCAACCACACTTCCCCACCCCACGTTCGTGGCCTGTTGTTATAGCATCGTGGTCGCCTCCCTTACGGTTAGTTTATGGCTCACCGCGACCACCTCTAAACATAATAAGATTTGGAATTTTAACATTAATATTAGATAAACTATTTTAATATCACTATAATTATAATAGTTATAATTATATAAAATTGTCAATATCTAAATTTTTTATGAAAGGTCATTTTTTAATTTATGACTTTTTAATTGAAGAATCATATTTATTTTCTTATAAAGGCAATGTAACCATTCATTTCAATACACAATCTACAAACTCCAAAATTCTTCTCATTCTCTCATATTCTTTTCTTATTCTCTCACATTCAAGTTTTAGGTAAATTTTCTATATTTTGTTTCATTATATATATATACATATATTATATATACATATATATCATACTTATATATATCATGCATATATATCATATATAAACTAATATTTCAGCCGTACCCGATCGGGCACTCAATAACTACCCGATCATCTCACGTTTTGCCCTACCCGACAGGGCACTCATATATTACCCGATCGGGCATCTCCAAAATTCTTCTCATTCTCTCATATTCTTTTCTTATTCTCTCACATTCAAGTTTTAGGTAAATTTTCTATATTTTGTTTCATTATATATATATACATATATTATATATACATATATATCATACTTATATATATCATGCATATATATCATATATAAACTAATATATCATATATTATGTATATACATAATGTTATTAACATCTAGATATATATCTTACATATACAAATACATTTATAATATGTACATGTAAAAAATTATTTTAAAATTATTTATTTTATTTTCAATTAATCTTAGTTTTCAAATTTAGACTCGGTTTAAATAAAATATTTATACGAACATCATGAACTGAATATCGAACATTATAGACTAAATATCTTGGATTGAATATTGGACATCATGGACTGAAATTCAGACTTCATAGACTAAATACAATACATCATTGACTAAATATCAAACATTATGGACTAAATAACAAACATCAAATACATATTTTATATTATATAATTTTATAAACTCGGCTACTAGGTAATTCTTAATACCTCTGTATTGATCTTTTGTTTATTTTTATAAAGGAGTCCATGCCACCTAATTAATTATTTTATATAATTTACATTTACCTACTTTTCAATTTATTTTTTATTAACATAGTTATTTTTATATTATATTCTAAATATTATTATTATTATTATTATTATTATTATTATTATTATTATGAATAACATGAAGTTTTGTTTGAATATAATTATCTTGTCAAACATAATGAATCTCAAAATCACGGCATTTGATGCCTCGAAAAAACTACATGACAAGAGCATTTGATGTCAAAATGCATCTAAAAGGCAAAAAACACATTCCCACAATTGATAAATATAATAATTCCTCATAAGAGGAAAAGGCAAAAGCCATTATCTTTTCACGCCATCATATTACCGATAAGTTAAAAAATTAATACCGAACAAATTAAGATCCTGTAGATTGTGAGAATCGCTTAAAGATCGATTCGATCACAAAAAATATGTGACCCTCCAAAGGAAAAGAATGACTTGCTGGAATATCATTATGCAATATTCAAAATAATTTGCAGAATGGAATTATATGGTGAAAAGATAAGTAATTATGATAACTTGGAAAATACATTATCTACATTCCATGTTGATAATGTCATTTTACAATAATATCGCACTAAAGATTTCAAAACCTATCGCGAGTTGTTGCGGTTTCTCCTCGTCGCAGAACAACAAAACAAGCTATTAATGAAAAATCATCATGTTTGTCTGAGTGTTTCTGCATCGTTCTATGAAACAAATACAACTTCATTGAATTATAACCATTGGCATGACCGTGGACGTGGATATATATGTGCTTGTGGTCGAGGCCGTGGACGTGGTCGCGGTCGTGGTCATGGATATGGTAGATGACGATGCCAACTTATTCCACCAAACAATATCTATCACGAATAATAAAATGAAGGATCATCGAGTGACTGAAAATGAAAATGTGACTAAGAAGTGAAAACCATATATGTTATTGATGCGGTATGATTGGACATTGGTCTCAAGTGTGTCGTACACCGAGACACTTTGTTGATTTATACCAAAAATCACAAACATATAAAGGGGAAAATGTTCAAACGAACTTGTCTCTAATGATCTGGATGATTTCTTTGAAGATAATAAGAATGGAATGCATCTCGAAAACACATATTTCGTGGACCACAATGACAATGGTAAGTGATTTGATATCGACATGAATTTTCTTTTTGTTAATTTTAACCTTTAGCTTATTATTTTATTTTCAAATGTATTTTATTTTGGTGTTTAATTTAAGTTTTATTATATTATTGTATTATTTTGTTAATTTTTCTACATTATATGCAACTATAACTTCATATATTTCAGGTTTATCACTATATTTATCGGAACAAAGTAACATAAAATATGTTACGATCAAATATCAACGATTGAGATATTTGTCTAGCGGATTGTGTTACAAAGCACACAATATTGAAAGATAAAAAATATTTATCCAAGTTGAGAATACATGAATCCAATGTCAATGCGATATCTGGAACGGAAAAAATAACTGAGGGATGTATTATACAAGATGTTGTATTCTCTCTACAATCTCAAAGAAACTTATCAAGTTTAAAAAATATTCGCCAAAATGACAATCATGTTGAAACCATGAATGATGAAAATCGTGAATATCTTTATATCATGATACTAGTTTCTAGAAAGAGACATATTATGGAAAAATTACCAGCTTTATTCTCTGGATTATATTTCAGAAAGATAAGAGTGGTTGAATCATATGCCAAATTCAATCCAAAGTATAAAGATGTGTTTAAGATTTTGGCATGATCGATTTGGTCACCCTGGTTCAATAATGATGTGGAGAATCGTTCAAAACTCCAATGGTCATCCATTAAAAAATGAGAAGATATTTCATTCTAATGAGATCATATGTACCGCTTGTTCTCAAGAAAAATTGATAATAAGATCATAACCATTCAAAGTTAGGCATGAATCACCACCGTTTTAGAACAAATAATGGGTATATATGTGGACCAATTCATCCGCAAAGTGGACCATTTCGATACTTTATGGTTTTGATCATGCTTCAAGTAAATGGTCACACGTTTGTCTATTATCACCCTGCAATGTTGCATTTGGGAGGTTTCTTGCTCAAATAACAAAATTACGAGTTCAATTCCCCGATTATCCTATTAAAAAAGTTAGACTTGATAACACTAGTGAATTCACATGTTCATATACAAAATGGTATGGCTGAGTCGTTGATTAAAAGTCTCCAATTAATTTTTCGACCATTACTAATGAGAACAAAACTCTTGGTTTCTACTTGGGAACATGTCATTTTACATGCTGCAACACTAATTCAAATAAGGCCAAGTGCTTATAAAAAATATTCTCCATTGCAATTAGAAAATGTTCAGGAACCAAATATATCTCATCGTCGAGTATTTGGTTATGCAATATATGTTCTGATTACTCCTCTGCAATGGACAAAAATGGGCCTACAACGAATATTGAGAATTTATATTGGATATAATTCATCATCCATCATTAGATATCTTGAACCAAAAACGGGTGATATGTTCACAACTCGTTTTGCTGATTGTAATTTTAATAAGAAGAATTCCCAGCATTAGGAGGAGGAATAAAAAAAGTCTCACAAGATTTAACATGGAAAACACAATCATTGTTATACCTTGATCCTCCTACAAAATAATGCAACCTAGAAGTGAAAAATATCATACATTTTCAAAATATTGCAAATCCACCATTGGAAAAGTTTAATGATACAATATGAGTTACAAAATCATATATACCGACTACAAATGCACCTGCTCGTATAGAAATATCAAAAGGTCATGCAGGTGAAAGAATTTCAAATGAGTTTATAACACGTTTAAAACATGGAAGACCAATTGGTTCTAAAGATAAAAATTCTCGAAAAAGAAAGAAATTTGATAAAGATATTGGTTCTCAGATCATAGAGAACATCCTAAAAGAAACAAACGAGGAAGATGATCGTTAGAATGAAAGTGATGAAAATAATCATGAGTATACTGAGAGAGTAATGGGATTTGCATTAACTATATTAATGATGAAAAAATCATTGAAAGAGATGAAATAAATTACAATGATAGAATATTTTCATTCTCTATATACAAGGAAATTAAAAATGATAATAAAGATCCAAAACCAATGTCAGTGTCAGAATATCAAAAGAGACGATTGGATAAAATAGAAAGATGCTATGCAAATAGAATTAGACTCATTGAATAAAAGAAAAGTATTTAGATTCATCGTTCAAACTCAAAATGGTGTTAAAAGAAGTTGGATGCAAATGAGTTTTTGTGCAAAAGAGAAATGAAAATAATGAGGTCACATATGGCACGTCTTACGTCTTGTCGTACAAGGATTTTTCTAGAGACCTGGTATGAGAAAACATATTCCCCTGTTATAAATGCAATCACAATTAGATACTTGATGAGTTTAACTGCATCCAAAAACTTATTAAGTGTGTACCTTATAGATGTGGTTGCGACATATCTATATGGATCTTTGGATAATGATATATACACGAAAATACATCAAGGATGAAAAATATTGAAACATCAAACTTAAAGCCTAAAGAAATATGTGCAATCAAATTGCAACAATATTTATATGGGTTGAAATAATCTGGACGTATGTGGTACAATCGTCTAAGTGAATATCTATTAAAATGAGTATTTTTTAATAACCCTATTTGTCCATGTGTATTTATTAAGAAAACAACAAGAGGATTTGTGATTATTGATATCAATGTTGATGATCTGAATTTAATTGGGACCTTAAAGGAGACTGAGAATGCTCAAAGTTATCTGAAAGAGGAATTTGAAATGAAAGACATTGGAAAACAAAGTTTTGTCTTGGTTACAGGTAGAACATCTAAAGAATGGTATATTTATACATCAATCAAGAGTATTAATACTTTTAACATAGATAAAGAAACCATTAAGAACTCCAATGGCATGTAGATCTTTAAATGTTAAAAATGATTCATTTCGTCCTTGTGAAGAAAATGAAGATATACTTGGACCAGAAATACAATATATAAGTGCAATTGGGGCTCTCTTGTATCTAGAAAATTGCATTCATCCTGATATAACATTTGCTACTAATTTGTTGTCACGATATAATTCATCCCTTACACGTCTTTATTGGACAAAGATTGAACATATCTTTCGATGTTTACAAAGGACAATTGATTTATGATTATTTTTTCTAGAGATTCCAAACATGAGTTGATCGGTTTTATAGATGTAGTTTATTTATCATATCCTCATAAAGCCAGATCTCAAACTGGATATGTTTTCACAATTGGAGGTATGGTGATATCATGGCGCTCTCAAAAGCAAACAGTATTTACAACATCTTCAAATCACGCCGAAATCATTGCACTCCAAGAAACAACTAAAGAATGTGTATGGCTCAGGACTATAACCCGATATAATATGTGGATTATCGGCTAATATCAATCCAACAGTATTATATGAAAATAATGCACCATGTGTCGTCCAAATAAAGGAAGGATACATCAAAAGCGATAAAACGAAACATATACTTCCAATTTTTTTTTCAATACTCAAGAGCTTGACAAGAAGAAAGAAGTTGATGTTCGTTATATCAGATCAAACCAAAATGTAGCTGATCTATTCACAAAGGAGCTCCCTACTTCAATATTGAGAAAACACATTCATAACATTAGGATGCGTCACCTTTGAAACTTATGAAGAAACAAATGGTTCTTTTTCTATCTCTTCGAATTTATTTTAGTAATTTCGATTTTTTTATTATTTTCTTTTTATATATAAATATATTTATATATAAAAAGAAAATAATAAAAAAATCGAAATTACTAAAATAAATTCGAAGAGATAGAAAAAAGAGAGAACTTTACTCTTGTAAGGAGATTTCTTATAATTTTGGTGTGTTTACAATATGAAGATTAAACGCCTATTTATAGACAAGAATTATCAATTTGCAAGAATAAAAAATTACATAATTTAACCACCAATCCTTTTTGAATGTCTATTGACTGTCTCGTTAAAAATTTATCATGGAAAAACCCTTTGGGATAAAATTACAAACGTAAATAAACTCATCCTCGAGTTGTCAATCCTTTGTTTCTTCACAAGCTTCGATGGTGACGCATCCCGATATTCCAAATGTATTTTCTCAATTTTGAAGTAGAGAGCGCCTTTGTATTAAACATCAACTTATTTCTTCTTCTCGAGCTCTTAGTATACGTGAAAAAAATTGGAAGGATATTATTTGTTCTGTCACTTTTGATATATCCTTCCTTTGTTTGAGCAACGCATGCGGCATTATCTTCATATAGTATCTTTGAGTTGATATTAGTTGATAATCCCCATGTCTCTTGTATGTGTCGAGTTAAAGCTCTGAGCCATACACATTCTTTACTCGCTTCATGAAGTGCTATGACTTCAGCATGATTTGAAGATGTTGAAACTAGTGTTTGTTTCTATGAACGCCATGATATTGTTGTCCCTCCAATTGTGAGAACATATCATGTTCGCGATCTAGCTTTATGAGGATCTGATAAATAACCTTCATTTGCAAAACAAATCAACTCACGATTGGAATCTCTAGGATAAAATAATCCTAAATCAATCGTCTTTTGTAAATATCGAAAGATGGGTTTAATCCCTGTCCAATGAAGACGTGTAGAGGATGAACTATATCGTGATAAGAGATTAGTAGCAAATATCAGAATGAATGCAATTTGCTATATACAAGAGAGCCCAGGCTATATACAAGAGAGCCCAATTTCCGAGTCCTATTTTGGTCATTTTTTAGGGACCGTTTGCGGACTAAATTTTCCGTCCTTAATTGGGGACGGATTGGGGACAGATGACATTTGGCGACGCGCGTTTGCAGACTACCACTGGTCGTCTCTAATCCGTCCCTAAATAGGTTTAGGGACGGATTATGAACGGATTCTTCAGTCCCTAAATCGTGATTTTCTTGTAGTGCCCCTATTGCGCCCATAAATGGTATTTCTGGTCCAAGTATATCTTCATTTTCTTCACAAGGAAGAAATGGATCATTTTCAACATTTAAAGATCTACATACCATTGGAATGCTTAATGGATTTGCTTTATCCATGTTAACACGTTTTAATACTCTCTTTGTATAATTTGATTGATATATGAATATACCATTCTTTAGATGCTCTATCTGTAAACCAAGACAAACTTTGTTTGTCCAATGTCTTTCATTTCGAATTCCTCTTTCAGATAGTTTCGAGCATTTTCAATCTCCTTTGAGGTCTAAATTATATTCAAATCATCAACATTATCAACTATAATCACAAATCAATTTGTTTTTTTTTTTCTGAATAAACTCACAAAGGCAATAGGGTTATTCACAAATTCTTTTTTTAATAGATATTCACTTAGACGATTGTACCACATATGTCCAGATTGTTTCAATCCATATAAAGAACGTTGCAATTTGATTATACACATCTATTTAGGTTTTGAGGTTAATGTATTCGGCATTCTTAATCCTTCAGAGATTTTCATGTATATATCATTATCCAAATATCCATATAGATATGCCGCAACCACATCCATAAGGCACATATCTAAGTTGTTGGATGCTGTTAAACTCATCAAATATCTAAATGTGATTGAATCCATATAACGGGAATATGTTTCCTCATAATCAATTCCATGTCTCTGGAAAACTCTTGTGCGAAAAGGTGTGCCTTATATCTCGTAACCTCATTATTTTCATTTCTTTTTCGTACAAAAACCCATTTGCATCCAACTAGTTTAACACAATTGCGAGTTTGAACAATGGGTCCAAATACTTTTATTTTATTTAATGAGTCTAATTCTATTTGCATAGCTTCTTTTCATTTTATCCAATCATGTCTTTTTTGATATTCTAACAATGACATTGGGTCTCGATCTTCACTATCATTTTCAATTTCTTTGGATACAGAGAAAGAGAATATTTCATCGTTGTCATTTATTTCATCTCTTCTTATAATCTTTTCATCATAGATATAGCTGATGAAAATCTCATGAAAATCTCATTGTTCTCTTTATCTTCATGATTATTTACATGATTTTCATTCCGAAGATCATTTTCCTCGTTTGTTTCTTTTTGGATTTTCTCTATGATCTAAGAGTCATCATCATTATCAAACTTCTTTCTTTTTTGAGAATTTTTTATCTTTAGAACCAAGTGGTCCATGCTTCAAGCGTGTTCTACACTCATTTGAAATTCTTTGACCCGCATGCCTTTTTGGCATTTTTATACGAGCAGGTGCATTTGCAACCGGTACATATGATTTTTTTAACCCGAGTTGTATCATTGAACCCATCCGGAAGTCAATTTGCAATTTTTTGCATATGTATCATCTTTTGTACTTCCATATTACATTGTTTTGTAAGAGGATTAAGATATAACAATGATTGTATTTTCCATGTTAGATCTTGTGAGACTTGTTTTATTCCTCCTCCTAACGGTGTGAATTCATTCTCAATAAAATGATAATCAGCAAAACGAGCTGTGAACACATTACCCGTTTGTGGTTCAAGATATCTAATGAGAGATGGTGAATTATATCCAACATAAATTCCCAATCGGCATTGTGGGTCCATTTTTGTCCGTTGCGGTGAAGTAATTGGAATATATGCTGCACAACCAAATACTCGTAGATGAGATATATTTTATTTTTGGCCATTTGCTAATTGCAATGGAGAATATTTATGATAAGCACTTGGTCATATTTGAATTAGTGCTGTAACATATAAAATGGCATGTCCCCAAGAAGAAATTGGAAGTTTTGTTTTCATTAGCATTGGTCGAGAAATAAGTTGGAGACGTTTAATCAATGCCTTTTCCATACAATTTTGTGTATGAAAATGTGGTACGGGATGTTCAATCTCAGTACAAATCAATATATAGTAGTCAAGTAGGCAGGCATATGCCAAACGTGAATACCCCCCGAAGCCACGGGCACCTGGTAGAGAGACCTATGAAAAAGATAGCATTGAAAATTTGAGAAGTGAATTTACCAACGTTATCAAGCCTCGCCTTCTTAATAGGATGATGGGGGAATTGAGCTCTTAATTTTTTTTTATTTCAGCAAGAAACATCGCAAATGCAACATTGCGGGTTGATAATAGGCAAACGTGTGACCATCTGTTAGAAGCATCGATCAATACCATAAAGTATCGAAATGGTCTACTTGGTGGATGAATAGGTCCACATATATCCCCATGTAATCATTCTAAAAACGATGGTGATTCATGTCCAACTTTGACCGATGATGGGCTTATTATCATTTTCATTGAGAACAAGCACTACATGCAATCTTATAAGATTGAAATATCTTTTCAAGTTTTAATGGATGGCCATTGGAATTTTGAATGATTTTTCGTATCATTTTTGAACCAGGGTGACCCAATCGATCATGCAAAATCTTAAACATGTCTTCAGACTTTGGCTTGAATGTGGCATATGATTCCACCATTCTTATTTTTGTGAAATATAATCCAGAGGATAAAGCTGGTAATATTTCCATAATATGTTTCTTTCTAGAAACCATTGTCGTGATATAAAGATATTCACGGTTTTCATCATTCATTATTTCAATATGATAGTCGTTTCGGCGAATATCTTTGAAACTTAATAAGTTTCTTTGGAATTGTGGAGAGAACAATGCATCTTGTATGATACATTTTATCTCTCTGGACATTATGAAATTTGCTTCTCTACATCCCTTAATTATTTTTGTACTTCCAGATATCGTATTGACACTAGATTCATGTATTCTCAAATTGGAGAAATAATTTTTTATCTTTCAATATTGTATGTGTCGTAGCACAATCAGCTAGACATATGTCTCAATCATTGATGTTTGATCGTAACATATTTTGTGTTACTTTGATCCGATAAAGATATAGATGAACCTGAAAATATAAAACAAATGTTGCATATAATATATAACAATGTAACAAAATAATAAAAGATAAACTAATAAGACTTAAAAACAAAATAGCGAAAAAATTACATTCGAAACTAATAAAACAAGCTAACTCTTAAAATGAGAGAATGATAACAAAGAAATTCATGTCAAAATCTCATTTTCTTTTATCATCTTCATTATCAGGTAGATACATATCCGCGATGTCTAGGTGCATTCCACCCTTGTCGTCATCCAGGAAATCATCGAGATCATCAGAGAAAAAGTTCGTTTGAACATTTTTACCTTTATCCGTTAATGACTTCTGACGTAAATCAACAAAATATCCTGGTGTACGACACACTTGGGACCAATGTCCATTCATACCGCATCGATGACATATTTTATCTTTTCATTTTTAGTGATGTTTTCATTTTCAATCACTCGATAATTTTTCCTTTTATTTTCTCCGTGTTTGAAATTATGTGGTGGATTGCTCCGACCTCGTCCTCTACAATATCCATTTCCACGACCGTGACCACGTCCACGGCCTCAACCACGAAAACGACCACATATATATCCACGGCCATGCCAGTGGTTATAATTTGATGAAGTCGTATTCGTTTCATAAAATTATGCAGAACCAGTGGAACAAGCATGATGATTTTTCATTAATAGCTCGTTCTGTTGTTCTGCACCGAGGAGAAGTTGTAACAATTCACGATAGGTTTTAAAATCCTTCGCGCGATATTGTTTTTGTAAATTACATTATCAACATGGAATGTCAACAATGTTTTCTCCAACTTATCATAATCACTTATCTTTTCTACACATAATTCCATCCTAGAGATTATTTCGAATATCATAGAATGATATTTGACGCGATCCCGACTGAATCGACGCTCTAGACTTGGTTAGTGAAGGATATGCCTTGCTGCAACGGATTGCACAAGGTTGTGTGGGGCGAGTGGTCACACGAGAGTTGCGGAAGGCTCTCGATTTACCGAGTTCGTCTTCAATGGATATGACACACCAAGGAAGAACGAACGATCGTTGGATATGACACACCAACGAGAAGGAAGCTGGATATTACTCACCAACAACCAAGAACTCACAAGTAATTCAAAAGGAAATCAATATTGATTCAAAGTTTTATTTTCAAAAGTTCGATTCTTGTTCTTACAAGGGTGGCCGGCCATATGTAGATAAAGACAAGAAGGAAATTCAAAAAAATACATTAAATGTTAGGTCTTCATGCAAAAGCCCTAATCAATGCCTTGGTTTCTTCAAACAAGAAGATAACTTCTTGCTGGCCGTGCACATTGGGATGCGTCCTTCTTGGGTCTTGTGGCGGGTCATTAATTAGGTCGCCGGAAATAAGTGACTCGCGACCTCGTTAAAAATCCATCGTCGGAAAACCCGGTGGGACAGAACCGACGAGGGGAAAAGAGTACACGCGGGTCACTTTGCCTAATCAATGACCGTTGCGGGTTGAGCTTCGGCTTGAATGACGTTCTTTAGGCTCGTGACTTCGCGTGAACTAGCATACTCCTCATGAGCGTGGACGGAAGTCAGGATCTCGATAATAGCTTCCTTGAGCTTCGCGGTCTTGGCTCAGGTCATGGGACCAGCGGGTAGGATCAAGGCTTCCTCTTCTAGGGCTCGGGCTCGGGTCATGGGACCGACATATTTCGACCTAGCCGCGTCTCGGGTCGCGCTTGAGGTGGTCGCGTCTCGGGTCGCGGGAATGGCGTCTCGGGTCGCGGAATCGGCGTCTCGGGTCGCAGGGATGGCATCTCGGGTCGCGGTCTCGGCGTCTCGGGTCGCGGAGATTCCCTCTTCTTCCTTTCTGCGGGTCGCGTCCTCCTCAGTGTTGTTGGTCGCGTCTTCGGCGTCCTCCGGGATCATATCAATATTCATCCACAGATTTGTAATCCTGGAATCTCAAATTCAACCAATCATTCTTTCCCTTTAGGAGGATCACATATTTTTGGTGATCAAATCGATCTTTAAGAGATTCCCACAAATCTGCGGGATCTTTTTTTGTTCAATACTTATTTTTTAACCCATCAGCAATATGATGGCGTAAAAATATCATGGCTTTTGCCTTTTCTTCTTCTGAAGAATTATTATCTTTATCGATCCTGACAATGAGCTTTTTTCCTTTTAGATACATTTTAGCATCAAATGCCCATGTTATATATGTAATACCGTGATTTTGAGATTCACCAAATTCGACATGAAGATCTGTTATTATTGAAGAAAAATAAACAAATATAAGTTATGACATTGAAAACAAAATTAAATAAATTATTGTATAAGAATTCATGTGTTAGATCCATTTATATTAAAAAATAATTTATTTTTAGATTTATTTAACCAATTAACAATTAAATAATAAAAATTAATTTAAATAAATTATGGGGTGATTTTTTTATCCTCCACATAAATAAAATAAATAACAAAATAAATATAACGTAATGGTGGCTCAACCATCCTTATAACAATAATAAAATAATAAATAAACATAAGATATATAAATAATGGGTGGATTTTTCCATGCTCAACATAAATAAAATAATTAACAAAATAAAATATTAAATAAAAAATGGTGGTTCAGCCATCCTTGTAATAATAATAAAATAATAAAAAACATAAGTTAAATAAATAAAGGAATGAATTTTTCCATATTCCACATAAATAAAATAAGCAACAAAATAAAATATAACGTAAAAAAAGGTGGTTCAATCATCCTTATAACAATAATAAAAAATATTCAAAAATGTTAATATTATTGATCGGTGGCTGAGCCGCCCGTAGAACCATAGAGTATAATATATTATATCCGAGATTTAATCCGCGATGTCTTTATAATATGATATATAGTTATATTATGATCGAGATATATATTCCACGAGGTCTATATAATAAATTTTTTTTACTTGAAATCAAATCCAAATCGAAATAAAAATCGATTGGAAATCGAGATAGTAAAAAAATTGAAAATAATACATGTAACATATAATATTGTATTTTTTTCTTCTTAATTAATTAGAACGATTGTACTGATAACGTATTAAAAATTAAATATAGATCGATAAATATATATACACATGTATATACATATATATTTCTTATATATAATATTATCAATAAAATTAGAACGATTGTACTGATAACGTATTAAAAATTAAATATAGATCGATAAATATATATACACATGTATATACATATATATTTCTTATATATAATATTATTAATAATAAGAATAATATATATATAATTAAGACCTAAAAAGTATATATATATGTATATATAATTAAGATATTTATAAATATTATATAAAAATATATTATATAAATATATTTTTATATAAAAAGGAAATAATAAATAAAAATTGAAATTACCAAAATAAATTTGAAGAGATAGAATGAAGAGAATTTTGCTTTTGTAAGAATTTTGCTTTTGTTGGGAGATTTTTTATAATTTTGGTGTGTTTGCAAAATAGAGATGAATGCTTATTTATAGACAAAAATTATTAATTTTGCTCTTCTAAAGAGAATTTGCTGTGGGAGATTTTTTAAAATTTTGATGTGTTTAAAATACGGAGATGAAATGTTTATTTATAGATAAAAATTATTAATTTATAAGAATAAAAATGGTACAATTTAGGGCGCCCCTCCACCAATTTAGATTTTCATATTTTAACAATTATGTCTTAAATAAAAAATAATAAAAATAAGCATTTAAACCTTTTCGAATGTCAAAGAGACATTTCTTCTCAGCTATATACTTTTATCTAACTAAATTCGAGTAAATGTTATCTTACAAAAAAAAAGAGATCAAAATATTTCAAAATTAAAACCCAATTTTATTGATAACAAATAAAAGGAGATTGGTAGCCAAAAAAGGAAGAAGCAAAAATTGGTAAAAGAAAAAAAAGAATGATAAATCAGAGAAGCAAAAGTATCTATTTGCCGAAGGAGGGCTAAACATGGAACCCAAGAACTCGGTCATCAGAACTCGGAACAGTAGAGTTATATAATGTCTTTTGATTGTGTCTTTCGTTAGATCCGGCAAGTGGTACGTACGCACGTACGGATGCAAATTAACTCACAGCTGCTGATCAAGGTACGGGTCTCTTGGAGAGTTCGAACCTAAATACTCTGAGACCCCAGAGACGTACGTCTTCAACTTCGAGGTGGTTCGGGTGAGCCACCCCGTGTTGGTCTCCTCCACATCATCCTTCGTGTTCAGTTTCCGCTCCTCCTCTTCCAAAATGCTGATCCATCTCTTCCCCATGTACATTTTCACAGCTTCTACGCCTTCTTTCACTACTTCCTCAGGTGGCACCACTAGCGGGTTCTGGTCCAGCTTCAGTTTGGTCAGGCTTGCCAGTGAGCCAAATGTGTCGGGTAGGACATGGATCTGGTTGTTGCTCAGATCGAGTTCTTGGAGACTGATGAGTTCTCCGAATGAGGCTGGCAGTTCTGTCAGGTCGTTGAAGTTACTGCTCAGGTTGAGGTACTCAAGGTTTGTCAGCATCCCGAAAGAATTTGGAAGCCCACAGAGCTCGTTGAAATGAGCATCAAGGTAACGTATAGACCTCATTTCACCTATGGAAGTTGGCAAAGATCGGATCTTGTTGAGATGGATCAGAAGCTTTTCCAGTCGCACTAGCTCAAACCCGATGTTGGTAGGCAAGTACGAGAGACGGTTGAAGCTAACATCCAAGGTGACAAGCGAGCTACAAAAGATACAGAATGCCCAGTAGAGTTTTACAAAGATACACAGAGGCAGACAGAGAAAAGAATGGAATTTGGAGAATAGATGAACTTACCCGCAATTGCAGATGGAATCGGGCAGGGAATTGAGCTTATTGCTTGAGGCGTTAAGAATTTTCAGTTTCGTCAATAGTCCGATTGAATCGGGTAACGACTCCAGAAGATTTGAGGAAACATCCAGTTCAAGAAGATTTTGCAATCCAGCAATTGCATCAGGAATGGCCTGTTTGACATAACCTAGGTCAGTAAAGAGATTCGAAAAAAGCCAGAATTCTACCTCACCAGAGGCTTTGAAACTCAGCAAGTGAATTTTCAACGTCTCCTTCGACCACTCAAATGGTGATTATCTTAGTACGAGACTGATCATAACAATCAAGAAAATATACAACATGACAGGACACAAAGGCATTGCAGAGACTATCAGTCAAATGTGTTTGAGTCACTTAATCCCCTGCTTCTTAGAAGAAATCACAACAAGAAAATTGAAACCACCCATCAAAATACACACCGTTCTTACACAGACAAACATGCAGAGCGTCACAATCAAATTTGTGAAAGTAGCAGAAAATAGATATCTCAGCATTGAAATAAATTACGAAGCAATGACAACAGATCCTCGTCTTCAGTTTCAAAAATTGAAGAGCAAATTTGATGCTTTTTGTCAGAAGAAACAGAAACTGACCTCAAGCTGATTGTTTGAGAGGTTAAGAACAAGCAACCCTTGAATCCGCCCAAATGCCTCGGGGATCAATCTCAGTTTTCTCCCTGACAAATCCACGCGCTCCAATGGATTCGAAGACGCGTGCTGCAATATAACCACAACCTCCTCGTCGACCTCCTCCGCCGTGGCGTTCTCCTCCGCTGCCGCGTTCTTCTCGGCTGACTCGTAGATCCTCACAAGCCTCTCCTCCGCCTCCTTCAACAGCTTCTCGTAAGCCTCGTGGAGCTCGTCGACCTGCAGAATCGACTTGTACAATGTCTTCTCCTGCTCCACTGCCTCGCGCCTCCCCCTCTCCTTCGCCTTCACATCGTTGTCCGTCGGCGACAGGGCGATCTCCTCGAACGATTCCGACAATGACGCATCGATCTCCGCGAGTTTCGCTCGGGCCTTGTCCACAGTCTCGTGATCAGGTCGTGGACCTAGGGTTCGGAGCACCGATCGCGTCTGGGAAACGTCAGAGATCGCGCTAGTCATGGAAGCCAACACATCAGGATGCGCTAAGTGAGGCATCTGGGTTACGATCTCGATCGATTGAACCTCCGATGAAGACGGATTGGATGACCGAGACCCAGTTGGTCGCTCGACATCGAACGCGGCAGCGGAGGACGGCGAGGTGGGGCTTGAAGAGGAGGATCTGGCAGCGAAAGAAGGCAAACGAGACAATACATAGGAGAGAACGGGGAAAATCTTAGGGTTTGGATCCGCCGCCATTGTTGGAGCTTGGAAGAATAATGGCGAGAAAATCACTGATGGTGTTCGATCAAATCGTCAGTTTGGGGAAGAATGACAAATGGGGAGCTTGTTTTGCCTCCATATCTCTCTCTTTCTCTCTCTCGCTGCTTTAGATTGCCAAGTCAATGATCCGACAGTGCCACGTGGAAATCTTCATAGGCCGACACGATCTGTATATCCGGATTTAGTTATGATGATATATGATATTGTAAGTCCACAAAACTTACTGAAAAAGCGTATATTATAATATTTGTACTAAAAAGATTTAGTTGGATTTGGGCTCATTTTGTGCCTCTTCAACATTTGGTCCAATCCATTCAATTGGCGAAATATCAGATATATTTTTGTAGATTAAAATGTTTCAAAAATATTTTAAAATAATTATTTAATCGGAAAATAAAAAATTGGAGAAAAGACAAATTTGCCTTTAATTTTCGAACGTGAGAAAATCCGTATTTTAGGAGAGTAAAAGCCAAACCCGTATTCTAGAAGAGTAAAAACCAAGAAAGAACAAGTGATTTCGAATTTGAGAGGGATCGATTCGAAGTTGGCAAGAAGGAAATGGCTAGAATCAGCAGCGGTGGAGAAGAAAGCACGAATCAATCTTCAATGGCGTCAATAAATGTAAGTAGATCGATTTATAGGGTTTTGGAGGATGTCGAGTCCCAAAATGGTTTATTGATTTGAAATGGGTGTGAGTGTCAATGAGTCAGTTGAGTCTTAGTGAATCGGTTGAGTCGCAAGAGTCGGTTGCCTCAGTGAGTCGGTTTGGGTCGCGATGGTCGGTTGAGCGTCGATTTCTAGGGTTTGCAGGCTGTCGAGTCCCAGAATGGTTTATTGATTTGAAATGGGTGTGAGTGTCGGTGAGTCTGTTGATTCTGAGTGAGTCGATTTGGGTCGCAATGGTCGCTTGAGCGTCGCAGGGAGTCTAAGGGTCGTTTGAGTCGGTTGTCTCAGTGAGTCGGTTTAGGTCGCAATCGTCGTTTGAGCGTCGCGGGGGGTCTAAGGGTCGTTTGAGTCGGTTGTCT
>CM071871.1:35793054-35815049 GCA_036759665.1 Gynandropsis gynandra | reverse complement strand
GTCCATTTTACAGCCCGATCGGGTGCACAAACACAGCCCGAGCGGGCACACTTCATGCCCGAGCATGCACACTTGCAATTGCTCTTTTTGCTCCTTTCGCTCGAGGTTTGAGTGTTCCGTTTGCTTCCTTGGCCGTGCACATGAGGTATCTTGTCATTTTGACACGTTTTCGGGTTGGAATTGCCGTAATCATTCGTGTTTTCCTTCATGTCTTCATTTCCTACACAAAACACGAAATGTAGATAAAAGCCTCGAATATGCTCAATAACTCTGTAAAGTCCATGAAATCTAATCAAAACTAAACCTAAGAAACATGTAAATACTACGACGGATAACGTGTTATCAAATCTCCTAGTAAAAAGGAGCAACCACAACTAAGTATGTTCATATTGTTGCCATTTTTACCATGGGTGCAAATGTCTCACCATAACAAATGCCTTCAACCTAATTTTTACCGAGAACTACAAGACGAGCTTTGTGGCATTCCACCATACCATAAGAATGATACTTGATCTTTTAGATCCACTTACATCCAATTGATCTTTTGTACAAGTTATACCTTTTGTCACCATTTTGTAAAAAATCGTTAGATATGAATTTGTATGGCTAGATACTAACGATCATCATGCAGTGCCTCAATGTGATTACGAGGTCCAGTCTGTGTAGAAATGGATGCAGCAAAGGTGCAATGACCAATAGAAAAATGATTACTCGAAAAATAATTAGAAAGATGATGAGACATATTAGAGTTGGTGAAAGAAGACGAGTCATCTTGTGAATGGCTCAAAACGCGAATATCGTTGACAATGAAATCTCACAATTTTGTAGATGAGTGTTTTATATGGTGGCAATGACCTAAAAATTTAGAGACAATGATTTTGCATTAAACGAAGCAGATGGTATAGAACAACATAAGATAATGAACTCGAGCTTACCCTTTCATCCAAATTGGGAACCGATAAGGATGCTTTGATGAGAATATTTGAACAATAAATTATCAAAGGTAGAGAAGTGATTGAATAAAATGTGTGTCATATTCCAAAGTATCACCAAATGTAGGAGTTATCAAAGTAAAATGAGATGTAGAGACCATAGCATCTGTTGACTAAATAGTACGTAAAGGAAACTCTTTTTCGAAGAACTTCATATCAGGAGAAACAAATAAGACTCGTTCCTTAAGATTTTACAACCTCAAACCTTTCTAGCCAAAAGGATAACCCATTAACACGCAACAAAATTTCATAAGATAAAATTTTTACCACCGTGTTGTAGATTGTGAGCGTAGCAACGTGATCCAAACACACGCAGATTCATAAGATCTAGCTTATACTTTTTCAAGATTCAAATGGTGTCTCACCTTTAAGAGTCGAATTTGGAGCCGAATTTTGTATGAGCGACTTCTTGCTTTGGGTGTTCCTAGGAGCATAGATTGCAGAGGAACAATCATCTGAGAATTGGTGGTTATAGAATTACTCATAATTGGTACAAGAAGAGCGTATTTTGGGATCTACCGTGTTGGAAAAATCTGAAGCTTCGACACAATCTTGATGTCATGCACATAGAGAATTTTTTTTATAATATCATCAATACGGTACTGAATATTACAGAAAATACGAAAGATAACATTCAATGATGCAAGGATCTAGAAGAGTATCGCTCATAGAAGGAGTTACATATCAGTGATGACGGTAAAGCTCCAGTTTCAATATTCAGATTGTTGAATGAGAAGAAATAAATTTTTGAAATGGTTGAAGGAAGACGTGAAATTTTCTGATGGTTATGCGTCTAACATCTAAAGGTGTGTCGACATTCATAGAGGAATGCTATCAGGGATAAAAAGTCACGATTGCCATGTATTCATGCAAAGACTCTTTCCTATATGTTTTTCTAAGTTGATGGATAAACATGCACAAGAAACAATTGGAGGTATGGGTGATTTTGTTTATAGTATAATGATTAATAATTTAAATGTATCAATTGTTAAAGATTCTATTACTTTCATGTTTAAGGTATTGGCATATTTTTCGAGATTTATGTGCGAAAAATTTGAGTGTAGATGTGGTTCATAGACTAGAAAGTAATATAATTATTATACTATGTAACTTTTAAGAAGATTTTCCACCATCATTCTTCAATGTTATGGAGCATCTGAAAGTTCATCTACCGCACGAAGCCGCATTACGAGGTCCAATTCAATTTTGTTGCATGTATCCATTCGAGAGATTTATGTTTCATTTGAAGAAAAAACCAAACAAAAAGCTCGTCCGGAGGGTTAAATTGTGAAAAAATATGTGAATAAGGAAAATCGTTCTTCACTTCTTACTACTTTGAGCCACATGTTCAAAGGCGAAGTAGAAATACAAACATATATTTTGATGGTGGTGTGATATTTTCATATCTAGTATCAGATGTTTGAAATATATTTTTTTTGGAATTGGTCGAATTGTCGGTAAGACGAAAGATCTATGGTTATCACAACAAGATCTCTACATCGCACATACGTATGTTTTAGCAATTGTGAATATCTACGACCTTTTGAAAGATAACATACGATAATTATGGATTCATTTACGTATACGTGTTCTATTTGTAATATTTACAGAATTTTGTAACATTTTACAAGATATTTTGATGCTATATTCAACTCCATGAATTTAAAGAAAAAGATTTCTCAACATAGATTAGACAATATGTAAGTAAATGATATTTGAAATATAAATTACTTTTACATAATATTTCGACGCTTTGTCCATGATTGTTCCCTCTGTAATGTAGATTGAGATGGACAATCATCCATTATGGCTACAAGATATAGTTAAAGGACTGATTTTGAAAGTTATGAGTTGGCCAATATATTTTACACATGGTTACAACTTTCACACTTACGAACACATGAAATTGAAATCACTATGGACTATGATGTATGTATGAAAAATGAAAGCTATTGTGAATCGATCAACGAACTAGATTTTATAGGATTTTGAAGGAAATTTTGCAATTGGAATTTCCAAATTTCATTACTACTCTAAAACTACATTATCCATATCACGTAAGACATTTTGGAATATATTGACTTATATTTGACATTTTTTGTAGGTTATGTCGGCTTAAGAGTGATGCTATTTCGATGTGATTGGTTCGGTCCAATAATCGATCGTGAAACAAGAACAAACAAATTAGACATTGTAGAAGTTAACTTGACATGAAGATATGCAAATTACGAGCCTTTTATATAATAAATTATATGTGCTCATGAGTTTGTTAAATTATTTTGGAATCTTTGTTAGCATAATTCTTTTTAAAAGACATAATGAATCAAACATTTACATTAATAAAAAATAAAATATTTAATTTTAAATTTTAGTATCTCTCGTAGCTTTGGAAGAGGCGGTATCACGAGAAATCATTTTAATTCGAAGGAAAGTGGTAATGGTCCATCTCTTCCACAACAAACACGATAATATGATTCGAGATTTTGGGATTTTATGAATCTGAATTTATTTCCAAACACTGGATCGACACAACATATGTTGTATCCTTATTATCAACAGATGCCACAACCGGTCAAGCCAATGATGCATCATGAGCCTTAGATGCATCACGAATCAACGGTGGAAAAAATTTTATAAATGGATGAGGAAAAACGTAAACTTTCTCGTTTAGACCCGAGTCATGCAAAACGGCACATAGTGGTATGTATCACTAAATTCAAATGTAAATTTGTAAATATTTACTAAATGCTAGTTTATCTTAATTTTAATTTATAGGTTCGGTTATTTTCAACTTTCTCGTCATATAACAAAGATGATAAAAGCTGATTACAATCATCCATGTTATAACTGAACGCAAACCCGACCCCGATATTAAGGAATATTGATGAAAACTTTTGTGGTATGTGTTTAATAATATTTATGAAATTTAAAATAATAGTTTCAATTAAATAATCATCTGATGATTACAACAAAAAATTTATTGGGATCCCGGACTAGTAAAGTCTAAAGTTGAACGAGTTCTGGGAGTTCGTCTCAAAACTCTTGTAAACGATTGCAAAAAAGATTGAGAGAAGAAAGAGAAAATCGTTTGGATGGCGAACAATGTTTGGGAACAAATGTGCGCTTATTGGGATGATCCCGGATTTAAGCAAAGAAGCGATTGAGCAAGTCAATCTCGTCGTTTTGATAGAGAAAGATATGTGATGAGCGCACATACAACATGATCTTTTCTTTTGAAGAATTTCACGAAGATTTTAATATTTTTTAAGAATTTATACAATTGAAATTTGACTAATATTATATATATATATATAATTGAAATTTGTTTTAGACGAAAGAGAAGAGATCCGAAACATCATACGTAGAATTGCTTGAACGTACACATATTGAAAAGTATGATGGTTCGTCGGTAGATGTTAGAGCAAAACGTGTTCATGATGATGTTTAGAACATGACATCAGAACGAGTGTCCCAAATTTCGCAAAGGGAAAACATAACACAACCTTCTCTTAGTCAAGAAGAAGATAACGAGTTGTATCTCGAGGTAAATTCATTACATTTTGATATAATTTTGTGACTTATAATTGATATTAAATTTCAATAAGTGTTTCCAAGCAAGTTACACCGTATAAAGATCGCATTTTTCATCTTTGAGGAATGGCATCACAATATTCAAGTTCCTTCTAAGGTAAAGCAAAAGCGACAGACCACGTGATGAAAAATACCAGAACGCAATTGCTCGAGTCGCAATAAGAATCCGAAAGACTTCATCAACAATCAGAAAGACGACATCAACGGTTGATGCACATGTTGAAGGCAAAAATACCTGCCATCGATTGGGATGCATGCGATAATGATGATTTCGATGACGATAATTTGGAAATACCACCGATATATTTGTAATATATATTTATTATGTATAAAAATTAATTAATTATTACTATTTGTAAAATTTTTTAAATTAAATAAATCAAATTATAATTATAAAATTTAAATTTTTATTAAAAAATTACGGACGGAAAGCGATTAGAAAATTTGAGGACGGAAACACGATCCGTCTGTAAAATTTAAGGATGGCTCACTGAACATCTGCGACCCATCCATAATTTTTGATGTTTTTCCGACGAATCTTCCATCCATAGATTGGTCGCCTTTCTCGTGGATTTACGGAGACACTGTGGTCTAGAATTGCGACGGTTCACGAATTAAGTTTTCCGTCCGTATTTGCAAACGGATTACGGAAGGATTACGCAAATCCTTTTTGAATGATTAAACACGATGGGAGATTTACAAGAATCGGTAGTATCGAAAACCACAAAGCCAAGGTGAATCGCATAACTGGTATGAATGTAGTACTTTTTAGAACTATCATATTTAAAATCACTGATATTGCGTCATAATTTGGATGTTATTCATCTTGAAAAAAAAAATGATAACATCATCAACACTATTTTGAATATGACGGGGATAAAGACGGATAATATACAGTAAAGACAATATGTCGAATACCTAAGTTGGAGTTACGAGATGGAAAGTCATCTATCCCAATATTCAGATTGTCTGAGCCAGCGAAAACAACATTATTGAGGTTGTTAAAAGAAGATCTTAAATTTCTAGATGGATATCAAAACCCAAATATCAATTTCTTTAAAAAATTTCTAAAAACTTAAACATAAGAAGAGCTCGAGGATTTATCGGTCATGGTGAAAAGTTGGTGGGTTTCGCAGGAGCTTGACACGCCACCACCACCGCCACCATATCGGTCTCCTTTATCTAAAATGACACCATCGATATTGGATGAAGAAGAGATATGGCGGATATTGACACTTTGATCGATAGTTTCAACGAGCGTTCCACCATTCCAATTCTTAATCCTGAACGTCATGATGAGACTTTATGGTAAGATATTATATAGAAATATTGATATTGCAATTAATTATTAATATTGTCTAATGATTTTGTTTACACTTGCAGGTTTGATGTGGATGATGTTCTTAAACACTCGAACAACAAAATCATACATGGTTCTTTACAAGATCGACTTTATTACTAATGGCAGGTGAAGCTAGAAGTTACACGCCGCCGATGGTGGTGTATATTTATCGTAAGTGTATTTCGCATAAAATTAATTTAAAATTATCCTCGAATTTTATTCATAAATTAATTTATTAAAATTTAATTTTATAGTGCGCATATAGATGGCATAAGAAGGATACATCGCACATTTATACCGCTTGGATGCACAATATGCAAGTGCAATTGCGCTTGATGATGAACAATACCAAGCGCAACTATTATAAGAAGAACGCCAGACCGACATGGCTAACCAATGAGGTATTCAAGCAACTCGTCCAACATTGGGAATCATAGGACTTTAAAGCGAAAAGCGAGAAGGCAAAAAAATATTGGTACGACAAGAAAGTTCCCAGAGTTGGTCTGCATTGCCATACCTCGGGATCAAAGTCACTTATAAAAAGAAAAAAGAATTCCAATTATTATTTATATTAATAGTTTAAATTTATTTTATGTCAAATTGTTAACTAATCATATTATTATAATGTTATATATGCAGAGGATGTGAAGAGAAATAAATCTTCTTGAGCTAGTTGTAGAGACCCACGCCAAGAAGAAGTTCGTCGTCGAAGAAGAGGTCGATGAATCTGAGCTTTTTGAGCTCGCACAGAACGAACAGTGAAAGCTCCGACATAGAATATCACACAACAATCACAAGCCATCGATTCAAATCCTGACGATCTTTGTTATTTACAAAGGACATCATTTATTTAGAGGTATATAATAACATTATTGTTATAATAATTCTTTAATTATATAAAATGTTCTATATCAATATACTAACTTTAATTTATTTGATATTGCAGTCTGTTAGTCCATATAAAGGGCGTCTATATGGTCTAGATTCTCTACAAAAAAGATATTGTCAAGAATATCACGACGATACCCCACAGCTCAAGAGACTTACATGCAATAACGATGTATCGTTATACGAAGAATTAGATGTGCACTATAATATCATGCTAAAACTGAAAAAAATTAAAAAATACGAAGAATTAGATGTGCACTATAATATCATGACAATATTTAAAAAAAAATATATTCATTGATAAACACATTCATATATATATATATGTTGTTTCCAACCAATTATCCAAAATAATCTCTAAAATAATCTTCAAAATATTTTAATTAATATTCAAATTTAAATATATATATATATATATATAATTATTCAATTGTAAAAGTCAATTTCTTTGGATTCGTAGAATGATTTAAGTCGAAACTTCATCATGTCTTCTTGATTTTGAATATGAAATCACATAAATCCAAAAAGCGCCGAAGTCAATGACTTTTGGTTTTACTTGTTAGATTCACTACTTTGCCATTAAGGAATGTGGGAGAAATATTTTTCGCAGAAAGGTCATTATGGTCTTTATCTTTGTTGTTTTTTTATCATTGTAATCGATTTGTATCCTTTGGAATCTATGCTTAACGTATATAATGTGTTCATTTTTGGAATAAATGACACGCAGTCTTGACAAAAAAAAATAAAAGAAAAATGCTAGCCACTAATTTAGACTATGGCTCACAAAACTTTCATAACCCGTTTTTTACGATTCTATATCCGGATTTAAAATTAAATATTGGGAAAACAGTCTATTCTCCCCTTGATTTTCATGCTTTAGTCCTATTCCTCCTTCGATTTTGACCCTCGTCCTATTCCTCCCTCGATTTTCAGTTTCAGCCTATTTCCCCCTCGATTATCATCTTTTAGTCTTATTCCCCCTTGATTTTGACCTCATCATATTCCCTTTCCCCTTCGATTATCATGTTTTAGTCCTATTCCCCCTCGATTTTGACCTCATCCTATTCCCCCCTCAATTATCAAAAATATGCCTAAAACCCCATCCGATTTTGACCCAATTTTGACCAAATTTTGATTTCAATTTTGATCCAATTTTGACCCAATTTTGATTTTAATTTTGACCCAATTTTTATTTTAATTTTGATTTTAATTTTGATTTTGATTTTAATTTTATAAAATTAAAATTTGGTCAAAATTAAAATCAATTTTGACATAGTTTTGACTCAATTTTGGACTCAACTTAACTTAATTCGGATTAAATCGGATTTTCAATTTATACTTAATTCGAATTAATTAGGATTAAATCAAGTCAAAATTGAGTTATATTTGAATCAAAACTAAAATTAAAATTTGGTCAAATTAAAATCAATTTTGACATAGTTTTGACTCAATTGTGGACTCAATTTAACTTAATTCAGATTAAATCGGATTTTCAATTTATACTTAATTCAAATTAATTAGGATTAAATCAAGTCAAAATTGAGTTATATTTGAATCAAAACTAAAATTAAAATTTGGTCAAAATTAAAATCAATTTTGACATAGTTTTGACTCAATTTTGGACTCAATTTAACTTAATTCGGATTAAATCGGATTTTCAATTTATACTTAATTAGGATTAAATCAAGTCAAAATTGAGATAATAATTTATTATTATTAAAATTTAAATTAAAATCAAAATTAAAACCTAAATTAAAATTAAAACCAAAATCAAAATCAAAATCAAAATTAAAATTAAAATCAAAATTGGGTCAAAATTAAAATCAAAATTGGATCAAAATTGGGTCAAAATTGAAATCAAAATTTGGTCAAAATTAGGTCAAAATCGGAGGAGTTTTTAGGCAGATTTTTGATAATTGAAGGGGGAATATGATGAGGTCAAAATCGAGGGGGGAACAAGACTAAAACATGATAATCGAGGGGGAAATAGACTGAAATTGAAAATTGAGGGAGAATAAGACGAGGGTCAAAATCGAGGGAGGAATAAGATTAAAGCATGAAAATCAAGGGGGGAATAGGCTGTTTTTCCTTAAATATTCAGAATATTCTGTCGACTAAAAATGTTGAAATTTATTTTCCGTAAATTCGAGTCAAGAACCACATATCAAACGTAATACGATACGAGCATCGGGTCTGACTTGAGTTATATATAAGCTTTATAAATTTATATGTTGTTTTCTGATTATGAGTACTACTTTTAGATTTAAGTTTATAAAATAATTATTTTGTTCTTTTATTTTTCAAATTTTATCTTATATGAATTTTGGAAGAGTACCGCAAGTGTTCTATACATTTATATATATCTGAAATCTCGATGAGTCATATGTAAGTGTTATGAATATATTACTATTTGGATTAATTTATTTCAAGATTAAGAAAGTTATAGAAAATGTTGGAAAATGTCAAAATCAAATGGAAATTATACGTTTTGAATTTATTGTTGTCTTGCTTTTGTAATATTTTTGTTAAATTTTTTTATAGAATAAGTAAATGATATATATTATATGATAATTTCTGTTGAACCAAAATTTTCTATAATTTTTTTTATCTCTCTGAAAATTATATATTCAATTCAAGCTTAATTAAATTCAAAATCCACAAATATTTTCTCCACCCCTTCTTACCCGAGAAAAGGAGGACACGTTGAGTTATATATTTTTATTAAATACTGGCACGACTACTTATATTAATTTTTATAATACAATAATTATATTTAGATTAAAATTTTATTTTTATTAAAAATATAATTATTTATTAAATTGTATATAATAAATAATTATTAAAAATATAATACAAAAATATTATATATGATCTATTTTCTATCATCATGGTATTAAATTGATTTTTCAATTTTTTGAGTCGAGCTTGTGATCTTCAGGCAAAAGATATATGAATAAACATTATATCTTCTTCACACAAAAAAAGGTCACTGGAAAGAAAGAAACGAAGTTTTTGTGCCTCTTGACATCATCTTGTGTCCTCAAGAATCGATTATATTCGTTCACAAATTTGTTAATATTAGAAGTGATCCTGACATCGATAGAGCACGTTACATATAAATGATAAGCAAATACCAAGAAGATTAAATTTATTAAAGATTGGAATGCTGTAGTTACCTCCTAAAGTCTTCTTTCTCTTTATCCAACTGGGTTTCGAGTTTCTAGATCCTATAAGTAAGAATATCTGCTTCTTGGACCTTATCTTCAATGGAAGCCTTTGTAAAATAATATGCTCCATCAGATGGTGTCACTTTAGCTAAATAACAAAAGATAATCAAATAAACCATGGAAAAGAGAAAATCACCCCAACCCATAATTTCTCATTGCCAAGCATGTTAATATCCAGATCTACTTCTTTTAACTGCATAAGAGTCAAGAAGAAAGTACGATTTATTAGACTAGAAAAGGCAATATAACTCTTAAATTCCTAGCCAAACACATCATCAATCAGAAAATAAACTACACTTATCTCGGTTTTGCAACTTATCAGTAAAATAGTTTGTTCATAGACCTCTAATTGATCAAACTAATTTTTGATTGAGAAAAAGAAACTACTTCTTCAACTGAAATCCAATCTAGAAAATAAACTTTCTGAACCTATTCCTCCATAACACTATTATAGCAAGGGAAATTGTTTCTTTCATCTTCTGTTTGGTCTTCAATCCTATTTTCAGCTCTTGAACCTCCAACATAATCGCCTTGATTGTCCAGTTTTGGATCTCCTTGTAGTCTTTATTTCTGCAATAGATATTAAGCCTTACTTTAAAGATACGGGAAAACCATGACGTTACCGCTGAGCTTTGGCATGACATGAACAAAAATAAACTCAAGAGACAGTCAAAGACAAGAATGGAGACCTTCGCTTCTCAAAGGGCATGTAATCATCATGTCCTGCAATTCCAAATCACATTACTATCTTAAGAAAGGAAAAAATATAGAAAGAGAGAATCACATTACTATCTTATATATATATATATATGAACCTTGAGAACATGATGAACTCCAAGAAAGACCTCGTTGGCAAGGCCCAACTCTGCATGACAGACCAAGTATCTCCATCCTCTCGAATTGGTGGCAACGAATCCAAATGCTTCACACCATACATTTTATTTAGGGTTTCATTGAAAGCAAATCTTTATTCAAACCTAGGAGATTAAAGAAAAAAAGTCAGATCTTTGAGCCAATTACACCATATTAATCATCAATTTCATTGTTTTACCTGCAATTTGCAGCATTTAAGGCATCACAAAATGACCAAAAGGATTTCTGTAAAGGGTTTCTTGGATTTTTGTCCATGCGAACCCAAAAATAGAGGGCATCCCCATGTTTCTGTGTTTGAACTGCCTTTACTATTGCATTTTGCGCAGTATTGGACAAAGAAGCCTGTTTCATATATCACTCTTTAGAATTAATATAATTACAGAAGAAACAGAAAAAAAGTTTCTATTGACATATATTAGATCCAATTGTACAGTCTAATCATAGCTAGGAAAATGGTTCTTGTTTAAAAAAAATACCTTCCTTGCAGTTGCTCTCGGGGACTGAAACACTATCCATGCATTCTAGTGTAAACGGTCAATCCTATTTGAAATTGCAAAAAATGCAATAAATTCACCAAGAACATCCCGGTAATATGGATTGTTTAGAAGTGTCAGACGTGTGGAGCGTCGACGTCATCCATCCTTGGCTTTCACCAAACCAACACCTCGCTAGAGCGGATATTGATGGAGAAAAAGCCAAGTTCCTTCACCATAATAAGCTTCATAAATGCATAAAGGTTGACTTGTTCTTAATCGCCCTTCATCCCTCTCACGTAGATTTTTACTCTGCTCTGCCCTTTTCGCACTTTTGTATACTTCTTCCCATGTTCCATGATATCGTGACGCTTTGTTTTTCAACTGCAATCCACATTGAGGAAATTTATTAGTCATGGAGACAATAAAGATGTGAAGAGAAGAGCTTTTGTATAACACTTACCTCTTCCTCTTGTTTCTTCTTTCTAGCATTAATCATCTGAAGATATCTCTCTTCCTCCTATATCTCATATACAAGGGAACCTACAGAAAAGTATGCTCATAATGTGTGACAAATTCTAACCTAGGCTCGACAGTTTTCTTGGTCTAATAATAAGTGTTAAAATAAGTAATAAAAGTGCCATTCGTAGAACTATTGTAATATCAGCATGCCATTCGGTGAGAATTTATAAATCCTTCTACATGGCAATAACGTCTTCAATATTCAAACACGGGCAATAATCGTAGGGAAAAGAATTCTTTGTAGAGGAATGACCATCTTCCTCTACGATTCTTTTTATTTCAATTGCTATATTCATTCACCACATAGTCTTATTGAAAAGATAAACTATACCTTGTAGCAAACCCAGCTGCCGATCTTGATGATATCACATTGTACTTTATCATCTAGTATCTTAATAGTCTGCACTGTATGAGAAAGATAGGCAATCTGTCTTTTCAGAATTATCGCTCCAATAAAAACAATATTCTTGTGATAGGTCCTGTTCCTGGTAAAAAATATAGTAAATAACCAGAACATATTTAGGAAGCATCATAACCCACAAACTTAATCACATAGCACATAGCAATATTAAGGTTCCCAAATCCAATACAACTCGCGGCATTTTCTCAGGTACTAAGGCACTCATTTTGAAGCCATCCTAAACAAATTTCACATTTAAGCTTTTAGATGAGGTCCAAAAGTGACACGTAACGTACATGAGGAGTAGGAACACTTCTTGATAGAGGCTTAATCAAGTCCCTAGCTTTCATTAATGATGTAAGGATCTCGAGTGTTCAAAGTCATCGAAATAGTCTTAGACCCTTCATTCTAAACATCCCAAACACAATTGCTACAAAAATCTAAATCAAAATATCAAGCAAGCAAAAAGTGTTAGAATCAAAGAATTTGGATGTTATAGAATACACATATTATAAAGAATATCAAACTATATTGAATTGCAAAAACAATTTAAAGATATCAGAAATTAGAGATGATCGAGGCCTACGATTGCAGTGTTCTAAGACAAAAATTTTCTCTCTATTCCGTCTTGAGGATTCAATGATCGCAAGAGAATTATCTCTTGTTGAATGTACTCTTTTGTTCTCACAAAGTTTTTCGAGGTTGAAACAAATTTTTGATGCTCATTTCGAATGATCATATGGTCATACATATGGGTTCCTTGGGATGCAAGCTACAGACGTGACCCTACGAACGCAACCCTACAGAGCGTGCATCGAATGGACGTAGTGGTTCAGTGAACAGACGCAATGGTTCATGGACAAACACAATTTTTGACCGAAAAACCAACGGTCGAAAAAAATTTTGACTCGTTGGGCCGAGGCTTGACCTGCTGCAACCAAGAGCCCAAGAGCCCAAGGTCCAAGGCCCATCTTTGACATTGTATATGTATATATATGTATATGTGCATATACACACATACCAATTATCCATTATATTGACCATTTGAAAGCATTAATTGCATTAACACTTATATAGTGTTCATTTAATGTTTCAAGTTCCAATGTGAGGCTTTTTTTTAACAAAACATGTGCAATGCACATATGCCCCACACACATGTGCCCACATGTGCCAATAATAGCCCACATTTTCTATTCAAACTTAGCAATACCCCACATTTGAATAGAAAATAAGATTCATTCTGAGAATATGCGTTTGAAAAGTTGTCTTTTGGACTTGAACCGTTCATTGTGAGTACTTATCGGATTCACTTTTTGAGTTAGTGACCTACAGTCTTGAACTACTCTCGTTTCGTAGTAAATCAAGACAATAAGTATCACACATACAAAACCGAAACATTTTTATTCTTACGGTTGTGTTCGTTCTGGTCCTGAATATATCCTTTCTTCATGAGATTTCTAGAGAACTTAGCCATCTTGGTTCTCATAGATGCGACCCCACATCGATTTCATATAGGTAATGCCAATCAGGAAAAGTCCGTATCAATTCCACTATCAAAGCTATTAGAATTATTAAGAATCATAAGATTCATCCCTTTACTCATCAACGGAGACATACTTTTTTTTTTTAACATAAGAAAGGCTTGATAGTGTGTCATGAGACTTGAGTCTTCCTTAAATAGTTAGCCTATTGAACCTAGACCATGGGATCTCCAATGTTGCTAGGTTAGGTTTCCGCCAAGTAATGACTCATTCCATTGGCTTTAAGCCCATTTCCCTCGATGTGTTTAAAACTTGCTCTCTACCAAGGCCTTTAGTGAACGGATCCGCGATGTTTTCCTTAGATTTTATATAGTCAATGGAGATAATTCTATTCTTTAGCAAGTCTCATATCGTGTTAATGCGTCACCTAATATGCCTCGATTTACCATTGTAAATTTGGTTTTTTGCTATTGCAAGGACAACCATATTGTCACAGTGAACACAAATGGCAGTCACAGGTTTTTTTCCATAACGGAATTCTTTCTAGGAAGTTTTTGAGCCATTCTGCTTCCTCAGCAGCTTTATCGAACGCTACAACTTTTGCTTCCATAGTCGAGCGTGTCACTATCGATTGTTTTGATGATTTCCAAGATACAGCTGCTCCTCCAAATGTAAATACATATCCACTTGTGGATTTAGTATCTGTTTTGTTTGAAACCCAATTTGCATCACAATATTCTTCTAATACTTGAGGATATTTAGTGTAATGCAAACCATAGCTAATTGTATGCTTAAGGTATCTCAATACTCGTATTAATGCAACCCAATGTTCTTTTCCTGGATTGTTTGAGTATCTATTGAGTTGACTAATCGAATATACCAAATCTGGTCTCATACAATTCATGATGTACATTAAACTTCCAATAACTCGTGTGTACTCCAATTGTGATACACTATCTCCTTGATTCTTCTTAAGATGTACACTTGGATCATACGGAGTTACAACCGGTTTGCAATCAAAATGTCCAAATATTTGAAGGGCCTTTTCTATATAATGGGATTGCGTCAAAGTGTAACCTTCCGGATTTCTTTGAATTCGAATTCCAAGAACTATATTCGCAATTTCAATATCTTTCATATAAAAACAAGAATTTAAAATTTTCTTGGTTCGATTGATTACATCTTTGTTTGTTCCCATGATTAACATATCATCGACATATAGACACAAAATAATGTATGCATCTTTGTACTCTTTTACATAGACACATTTGTCACATTCATTTATCTTAAAGCCATTTGATAATAAAGTATTATCAAACTTCTCATGCCATTGTTTTGGTACTTGTTTTAGTCCGTAAAGATATTTCATAAATTTACATACTTTCTTTTCTTGACCTTTAACAACAAATCCTTCGGCTTGATCCATATAGATCTCTTCATCCCATTCACCATTCAAAAATGCAGTTTTCACGTCCATCTGATGAATCTCTAAATTGTGGATTGCTGCAATAGCAATTAATGTTCGTATGGACGTAATTCTTGAAACAAGTGAATAGGTGTTCAAGAAATCCATTACTTCCTTTTGTCGATAACATTTGGCTACCAATCGAGCTTTGTATTTTTTTACTGTTCCATCGGGTCTCATCTTTCTATTGAATATCCATTTATGACCGATGGTTTTATGGCCTATAGGTAAATGAACCAATTTCCATGTGTTGTTTTGCATAATGGAATCCATTTCTCCTTGGATAGCCTCTTTCCAATATGGCGCTTTCGTCAATTCCATTGCAGCCTTATATGAAAGAGGTTCTCCTTGGAGAACAAATGTCATAAACTCATGCTCAAAATCATTGGCGATTCTTCCTCGTTTACTCCTTCTAAATTCTATTCTTTCTGGTTGAATCGAAGAAGTAATATTTTCATTGGCATATGAATCTCCAAGAGTTCTTTTTACTACAACGTTTTCCTTGAACGGAAAAATATTCTCAAAGAATTCTGCTTCAGCAGATTCTATCACAGAATTTTTTGTGATTCCTTTGATCTTAGAATCAGGAACCAAAAACCTATTAGCGGCACTATTATATGCAGGGCATATATATACACAATCTATAGTCTTTAGTCCGAGTTTCGTTCTCTTTGATAAATGAATTTGAACTTTAGTAAGACAACCCCACAATTTTGTAGTCTTGTAATTTGGTATTCGTCCTTTTCACAACTCGTAAGGAGATTTATCACTTGAATTATGTGGAATTCTATTTAGAATAGTATTAGCAGTAAGTACTGCCTCACCCCATAAACTTATTGGTACTCCCGAACTAATCAACATCGAGTTTATCATAATTTTTAATGTTCTATTCTTTCGTTCGGCGATTCCATTTTGTTGTGGACTATATGATGCGGTCGTTTAATGCACTATACCATATAATGAAAACAATTCTACGAAGTCATTGGAAAAATATTCACCTCCTCTATCTGACCTTAAGATTTTTATTCTTTTTCTCAAGTTGATTTTCAACTGCGGCTTTGTAAGATTTGAACGTGCTCAAAGCTTTATCTTTGGTACGTATCAAATATACATAGCAATACTTACTATTGTCATAAATGAATGTTATATAATAAGTTTTCCCCTTTACTCGGAGTTGCTTGAAAGTCACATAAATCTGTATGGATTAATCCAAGAAATTCATTCGTTTTTTCAACAGATTTATGTGGATATCTTGCAAATTTCGATGCTACACAAACCCCACATTTCGTTTTTTGTTTGCAAACAACACTTGGACAAGAGACATAAATTTACCATAATGAAGACGACTCAATCATATACATAGAACTTCATTTTTATTCGTAACGATATCGGTTACAACATGAACAACATTGAGTTTGAAGAGTCCCTCACTTAGGTAACCCTTTCCTACAAACATACCACCCTTAGAGATTATAAACTTGTCAGATTCAAACACAAGTTTGAAACCTTTGTTACTAAGGATAGGACCAGAAACCAAATTCTTCCTTATCAAAGGAACATGAAACACATTTGATAACACCAGTTCCTTTCCCGAGGTTAACTTAATAACAACTTTTGCTTTTCCAACAACCTTTCGGTCGCTTCACTTTCCATGTATAGATTTTCTCAATCTTCAACCTTTTTGTAAGTAGAAAACAACTCTCTAGCCGAATACACATGCATAATGTCTCTAGTGTCAACTCACCAATCATTGGTATTAGAAACCAGATTTACCTCTATGACAACGACAAACTGATTTTCAACAACGTTAGCATGATTGTTGGTCTTTCCCGAACCACTATCATGAGGTTGTGCCTTCTTGTGGTAGTAATCCTTTGCCTTGTGTCCGCCTCTTCCACATACCCAGCAATTTGTTGTAGCCCTTATCCTTGCAGTTTTCTTGAAGTCCAGTTTCCTTGGAGCAAGGGCTGTGGGATTTGTATACATCTTTCCCTTTTTCTTCTTCTTTGTTCTGGCCTCAACCATGTTAGCGTTTGTCTCAACGGATACCTCAACCATGTTAGAGTTTGTCTCAACGGATGTCAAGTCACCTTTTTCACCAATTCTACTGTTCTCTTCAATACGGAGATTCAGAACCAACTCTTCGAGACTCATATCCATGGTTATATATGTTAAATATTTCTTAAAATCTGTCCAGGAAGGTGACAATTTGTCAATGAATGCACTGACAATAAATGCTGATGGTAGTAACATACCTTTCTCATTTAACTCGTGGATTATGAATTGAAGTTCCTCCACTTGTTTGATAATCAATTTCCATCGATCATTCTAAAGTTAATAAACTTTCCAGTCACGAATCGCTTTGAAGAGGCGACTTCAGTCTTATACTGTTTGTCCAGGGCTTTCCATAAGTCTCAATTAGAATTGTACTTCGAGTATTTGTCGTATAGAGAGTCATCCAGTGCATTCAGAATATAGTTCTTACAACTAAATTCGTTTTCTACCCAAGCCTTTACAGCCTTTTCTCTTTCAACCTTTTCTTCAGCATTAAGATTCTCTCCTTCGCCTTTAGTTAGGGCTTTAGGAGGATCCAGATTCAAGACATATGCAACTTGAAGTGTTGAAAGATATAACAACATGTTCTGTTGCCAACGCTTAAAATCTTTGCCCTTGAATTTCTCAGGCTTTTCAACATGATTATTTTTCACATCCGACATTGTTTGGTCCATCATAGGGTTTTCTATCTTAGATTGTTAGAACCAAAGAATTCGGATCTTATAGAATACACAGATTATAAAGAATATTAAACTATATTGAATTGAAAACATCAATTTAAAGATACCAGAAATTTGAGATGATCGAGGCCTGCGGTTGCAGTGTCCTAAGACATAAATTTGCTCTCTATTCCGTCTTGAGGATTCAATGATCACAAGAGAATTATCTCTAGTTGAATGTACTTTGTTTTTCTTAGAAATATTTTCAAGGTTGAAACGAATTTTTGATGCTCATTCCGAATGATCATATGGTCATACATATAGATTTCTTAGGGTGCAAGCTATAGACACCACCCTACGAACGCAACCCTACGGATGTGTCCGGAGCGTGCATCGTATGGACGCAGTGGTTCGGCGAACGGACGCAATGGTTCGTGGACGAACACAATTTTTGACTGAAAAACCAACGGTCGAAAATTTTTTTGGCATTATATATGTATATATGTGCATATACACACATACCAATTATCCATTATATTGACCATTTGAAAGAATTAATTGCATGAACACTTACTTATATAGTGTTCATTTAATGCTTCAAGTTCCAATGTGAGACTTTTTTTTTTAATAAAAACATGTGCAATGCACATGCGCCCATATGTGCCAACATAAAGTCCTAAAAGGCACACACCAGGTTGAGCTTGCAGGCGACACCAAACTCTTTAAGAGCAGTTTCGATTGTTGGCCAAACCTCTTGAAGATACTTCTGTCGGTACTGAGGAAAGAGAGTAGAGAAGGTAGTTGTCTCGAGCATACCGGTTGGGTTCTATGAAGGATCGAACTTCTCGTTTGTCCATCGATCGATTCATGTGAGCGGCGGGTAGTGAAGACGAGCGGTGTGCCGGTGAAGGCACCTCCTTGAATCGCAGAGGCGAAAGCAATATACGATTCCCTAAAAACCCAAGAAACAAACAAATTGGCAATAAAGAATAGAAGATTCAGAAGATTACGATGGTCTGATTGAAGTGAGCATAAGATGTTTCACGAAATTAGGACAATCGCGCTCTAGAGGCATCAATGGTCGACTCCATCGTTTCTGAGATGGTATTCTGGTAAACCAAGGCTTGTTGTAGTTTGTCATCGATCTACGAAGAACCCTCTCCGGTCAAAGCAAAACAAAAATCCACAAAAATAAAACAGATTATGTTTACTGATAGATGTGGCAGAGAAGAGAGCCTTTCGGTGCTCCCAGCCGTCCGCTCTTCTTTTTTTGCTTCACGTGGTGAGGGATCATGGGATAGAAAGGATGCAAATGAATTCAATTTAGACTTTTTTTAAAATAAATGCAGATTACTGAGCTGAAGGGCTGAGAAGCGAGAATAATTGAGCAGCGAGGAAATTGATGCATTTTTAATATATAGATTTTAAAAAATAGAATCTCACTACTTAACTAGGTGGTCCAAGACCAGTAATTTTTCATTTTTTTCTTCCTCATTTTTTTAAACTTCTGCATGTTAATTTTTATCGCAAGACCTTGAAATTGAACCCCACATGGTTTCGGTCATTCTTTAAAGCAGAAAAAATGCAAGTACATGTATTAAATTGTCCTGATTCACGTTTTCCGCAATAATTCATCTTACTTCAGAGATTCATTCTGCTTATGACGTATAGTTACTGACGTCTCTCTCTCTCTCTCCCTCTCTTTCAGGTCTACATAAGACAGGAACGAATCAAACAGAGAGATAAAACACCAAAATGGAGACTAAAGAAATAAAACCTGTGATTTTGTTCTTTCCTTTTCCATTGCAAGGCCACTTGAACCCGATGATTCAGCTCGCAAACATCTTGTTTCAAAGAGGTTTATCCATCACCGTGGTCCACACGGAATTCAACGCACCGAACTCTTCGAATTGCCCTAACTTTAGGTTTATTCATATATCTGATGGCTTGTCTGAGAAGGAAGCTTCAAATCCTGATGTGATCGAGCTTCTCCACGACCTGAACTCCAAGTGCCTCAACCCTTTTGTCGATTGCTTAACCAAGATCTTGTCTGAAGAATCGGTTGCTTGTGTGATTGTTGATGCTCATTGGTACTTCACTGAGGACGTTACTGCGAGAATTGGAATCCAACGAATCGTTCTTCGGACAAGTAACCTTTGTTCGTTTGTCCCTTTTGCAGCGTTTCATGTTCTGCGCGAGAAAGGATATCTTCCTCTACAAGGTACAACTTACTTCTTGACTTTGACACGAAAAGGCACAAATCGAAAAGAATTCTATGTCTTTCTGCTTAATGGATCGAGTTAAAATGGATATGTATGTATATATATATATATATAACAATAGATTAACCCTGATTTACAGCTAATATAAAAACAAGTATTTTATTTTTCGGGCTGAACGCTGTCCAAGATCTTATATAAGTAGGAATGGTCAGGTCAAGCGTCCAAGTATTTGGTCGAACCATTCACCCTCAATAGGACTATAGATTGATTATATAATTGCTTTGGTTAACACCTAAGTTATAAAAATTGTAACCCTTTTCTCCATCCTTTTATCGTTTTACTGATTTCTCACGTTACAGAATTGGAGGCTGAGTCACCAGTTCCTGAGTTTCCAATTCTTAGAATGAAAGATCTTCCATGGATCGAGACACGGGATCCAAGATCACTAGACAGGCTACTGAGTAGTATGTCCAAAGCGATGAAGTCATCCTCGGGTATCATTTTCAATACCATTGAAGAACTCGAAGCAGATTCACTTGATCAAATCCAGAAAGAGTTTCCAGGAATTCCAATCTTCTATATAGGACCCTTCCACAGGTATGCTTCAGTATCATCAAGCAGCTTACTAACACAGGACATGACTTGTATTTCGTGGTTAGACAAGCAACCTCCAAACTCTACGATCTATATAAGCTTTGGGAGCATCGCATCCATCGATGAATCTGAATTCTTGGAGATTGCTTGGGGTCTAAGCAACAGCAACCAGCCTTTTCTATGGATGGTCCGACCTGGTTCAGTCCGTGGTTCTGAATGGATCGAACTTCTACCAAAAGGGTTCATCGAAAATACGAATGGCCGAGGAAAAATAGTGAAGTGGGCGCCTCAGTTGGACGTTTTAGCACACAAGGCAACGGGCGGATTCTTGACGCACTGTGGATGGAATTCAACGCTGGAGAGTATATGTGAAGGTGTTCCTATGATATGTAGGCCATCTTTTGGTGACCAAAGGGTCAATGCAAGGTACATTAATGATGTTTGGAGAATCGGTTTGCATTTGGAGAACAGGACAGAGAGAAAAGGAATAGAGAATGCGATTAGGACACTAATAACGAGCTCGAAAGGTGAAGAGATCCGCAAGAGGATAATGGAAATGAAGGAGACGATTCAACAATGTATCATTCAAGGAGGTTCGTCGAATCGCTCTCTACAAAGTTTAGTTAATTATATCCTCTCGATCTAGATCTCTTTGTTTCTTTTTGAAGACTTATGATCCGAGTCATTCCTCTTGATCAATGTTATGCATCATTTGGGTTTCAATCTAAATGATAGAAAAACCAATATATAATGTGTCGTCATCAAAATCAAAAGGATTGAGAATTACAACATTACATCGAAAATGACAATTTTATTCAATATGTGTTAAGTCAATCGAGCAAGGATGATATAAATTGCTTTTATGTCGTAAGTTTGAGTTTATATCATATAATAGGTACTTATGTTAATTAAAATTCGAATTAATTGAAGATGTAATAAATCGAAAGATTTATAAATTTCTTAAATATATAAATAAATCGAACAACTCTCTATTTATTTTTGTCCTATATGTATATTTATAATGATTAGTATAAATGAGGAAAATTACAAAAAAAGAATGTAAATGTTATGATAAGAACTTATTGCAAATGTTTTATTGCCAAAAAGTACATAAAGAACTTTAATAGCACTTCAAAGGATGATAAAAAATTTAAAATTAAAATTAAGATATACGTATTATAAAATAATAATATTATGTGAATGTCTTTTGA
>CM071871.1:35767495-35777956 GCA_036759665.1 Gynandropsis gynandra | reverse complement strand
CAAACGACCATTGTGACCTAACCGACTCACTGACACTCACCCGTTTCAAATCAATAAACTGAGTCTAAGATGGTCATGAAACTACTGCGACCCTTGCTACTCAACCGACTCACGGAGTCGAAGATGTTCATGCAACTCCTGCGACCCTTGCGACCTAACCGACTCACTGACACTGACACTCACCCATTTCAAATCAATAAACCATTTTGTGACTCGAAAGCTTGCAAAACCCTAGAAATCGAACTACTTACACTTATTGACGCCATTGAAGATTGACTCGTGCTCTCTTCGTGCTCTCTTCGCCAGTTTCCTTCTCGCCAACTTCAAATCGTTCGCCAACTTCAAATCGTTCCCTCTCAAGTTCGAAATACTTATTTCTTTCTTGCTATCAACTTTTAAACAGGTTTCACGGCGAAAAACTGTTCGGCTTTCTCGTTTTCGGCAGTTTTTCACGTCGAAAAACTGCCGAACTTCCATTTTTCCACGTTCCAACGTTAAGGGCAAATTTGTCTTTTCCTCAGTTTTTATTTTTCGGATTTAATAATTATTTTGGGGAAGGGTATTTTTGAAGTGATTTAGCCCTTTGAGGGTATTTCTGATATTCCGCCACTCTAGAGGGAGCGTCCAAAACAAATTTTTTTTTCTTGTGTAGAATTTATAGAGCTTTTTGGGTGAAGTAAGTGACACACGCTGCACGTGCGAAGATGGGGAGGGTCTTTGTACATATGAAGCAATCTGATCATACCATTATTCAATACTAGGATGCTTATTTGGAGCTCTCGCGGTTGGGAATAAAATCAGTGATATCAAAGCTTCTTAAATTAAAAAAATTTCTTTGAGGACTTCACCCGAATATCTGACCCATGGTTTAGGTATCAAGTATGGATAAATTCCTAAGCTAGTCTAGAACACTCAATAAGTGGAGAAACAACTCATCAGGGAGAGAACCTTAAAATCTCTAAATGATAAAGGAAATCGGGTCACCTATCCAACAAAGATCGGATCACAAGAAGACAGTTTAGACTTGCCCAATTATAATATTCTCAAGATGATCTTGTTAACTTAGTGGCATGAGCATAATGATCCTCGTTGAGAGTTTATTGGGAGACTAGGATGTTATTATTATGTTATTTGGGAATATTTAATCCGAAATTCCCTTGAGTCCGGGGAAGAGCAATGGTGATATAGGTCAGATCGATCAGTTGTTTTTTATGTGGGATATGGAATACGTGTTAACAGATATACAAGACAACCACCCACCAACATCAATGGGTCCAATATTGCGAGCTAGAGCTAGAACGTTAGAGGAGCATATGCCAACGCATAAGGTTGTGCAACCGAGAATCTATGCCATGGGAAGCCATAGGGAGGAGCATGAAAGGAAAGAAGCAGTCACTTAACCTATCATCGATATATTACCACAATTGAGTTATTTAGTATATCTTTATGTAGTATACAAAATATATGTGGATGGTGCATGTCATGAGAGAAGTGTGAAGTTAAGTTCTAAAAAGTGTGTTCACGTTATGTATGATCGATATTAATGTGAGGCCTACATTCCATCGTGTTACTCAAAACTAGTTCAAATCATAGTTTTGTGGGTCCGTCGATGGCTAATAAATTGGTTAATAAGCACAAAGAGCCTACGCGTATCAATGTAATAATGGGATTGATTGTCAAGGCCTCGGGCTGTAATGGAATGTATATAGAGTTTGGTACATTGGTAAGTGCTCTGATTAGGCGGAGGAATATGCATCTTCTTAGCATTGCGCATGGAGCGATTGCTAGTGTAAGGTTATGAGTTGTACCTCGTCATCATCTCTATGGAAGAATTGGGTTCGTTTATGCAATTGAAGAAGATCCTTGTAGCGTACGAGTTTTTGGATGTCTTCAGGAAGTTACAAGTATTACCTCCAACACGAGGAGATCCATTTGAGATTGAGCTAGAACTAGATACCGGTCTGATATCTAAGTCATCATACTTTATGACATCAACTAAGATGGTAAAATTAAGAAAGTAATTGGATGAGTTGCTAGAGAAAAGTTTTGTATGATTGAGTACATGACCATGGGGAGTAGAGGTGCTAAATGGAACCGATCGCGAGCTAACCCTGACCCTGACCAATACAACGGAACAATGGATTGGTTCAAAACAATTTTGACTATAGATTAAAAAAATGTACTCATGGATTATGCTGAAAATTTTTTGACAACCCATATGGACTAGAGGGGGGCAACTTCAAAAATACCCTTGAAATGCTATTTTGACTTCAAGTGGCATAATATTAAAGATACCCTCGTAGGGCTGAAGTGCTTCACGTCTAGCCTCGTGAAAATAATTATTAAATTGAAAAAACTGAAGAAAAGACAAAATTTACCCTTAATTTTCGGACGTGAAAAAACACACGTTTTGCAGTTTTTCGACGTGAAAACCTGTTTCAAACCGTTTCAAAGTTTAGAGAAAGGAAGACAAAAAGATTTTGAACTTGAGAGTGATCGATTTGAAGTTGGCAAGAAAGAAAATTCAAGTTAAGACCAAGGAAATGACTAGAATCAGAAGTGAAGAAGAGAGCGCAAGTCAATCTTCAATGGTGTCAATAAGTGTAAGTAGATCGATTTCTAGGGTTTTTGCAGGCTATCGAGTCGCAAATTTTTTTATTGATTTGAAATGGGTGTGAGTGTTAGGGAGTCGGTTGAGTCTCAAGGAGTCGCTTGAGTCTCAATGAGTCGGTTGAGTCGCAAGGGTCGTAGGAGTTGCATGATCATCTTCGACTCAAGCGACTCATTGGGTCTCAATGGTAAGAATGGTTGCTTGAGTGTCGCAAAGGGTCCAAAGGTTGTTTGAGTCGCATGGATCGCTTGTACCATTGAGTCGCAAGGGTCGCTTGAGACGAATGAGTCACATGGGTGAATTGAGTCGCATGGGACGCTTGAGTCTCACTGAGTCTCAGTGAGTCGGTTGAGTCTTAGTGAGTCGGTTGTGTCGCAAGGGTTGATCAAGTCTCATTGAGTCGCAAGGGTCGTAGGAGTTGCATGACCATCTTCAACTTAAGCGACTCATTTGGTCTCAATGGTCGCAATGGTCACTTGAATCTCGTAGAGGGTCCAAGGGTTGTTTGAGTCGCATGGGTTGCTTATGTCATTGAGTCGCAAGGGTCGTTTGAGTCGCATGGGTCGCTTGAGACGCATGAGTCGCATGGGTCGCTTGAGTCGCATGGGTCAATTGAGTCGCATGAGTCTCAGTGAGTCTCAGTGAATCAGTTGAGTCTCAGTGAGTCGATTGTGTCGCAAGGGTTGATCAAGTCTCATTGAGTCACAAGGGTCGTCGGAATTGCATGACCATCTTCGACTCAAGCGACTCATTTGGTCTCAATGGTTGCTTGAGTGTCATTGAGTCGCAAGGGTCATTTGAGTCACATGGATCGCTTGAGTGTCATTGAGTTGCAAGGGTCGTTTGACTCGTAGGGTCGCTTGAGTCGCATGGGTCAGTTGAGTCACATGGGTCACTTGAGTCGGTAGAAGTCTAATGTATTCTTAATTGGTCATTTTGTAGGTGGCGCTAAAGCCGAAGTTTGTGTATGATTCAAGCACATGGACTTAATGCCAAAGATCACCACCAAGTGTTATCCTCACGAGACAAAAACAAAGCTGAGAGGAATCTTAGATGAATATGAGTTGCATTACTTCGAGTAGGAGTTACAATTTAGGCATTTATTCCATTTCCAATGTGAGTCCACATTGACGAAGGTTCAAATGTCTATCCTACTAAATCACTCCGTGATTGTATGAGACAAGAAGGAGTTGTGGTTCGTTTTAAACGGTGTTCCCATCCGGTACTCTATAGTGGAGCACACACTAATTTCCAGATTGAATTGTGGACCATATCCCAAAGGATGACAGTCCAAAAGGGGTGATACATTCAGGTTGAAGAATTTCGACCCTGGAAAGGTGACCCCCCCACAAGTGTGTGAAAAGCCAATGAAGGCAAATTCCGACGATCAGGAGAGGTTGGAAACTTTGATGTTCTTGGTGCAAGTTATGGCTCACAAGCCTTCATTATAAAACTTTATCAACCATTATATCATTGACATGGTTGATGACTTGGCATTTTGTGAAGGCTTTCCATGGGGGCTTTACACATTCCAGAAGATTGTGGATACTTGCCACAAGCACGTTAGCGGGGAATCACTGAAACCAAAATGGTATTGTGTCGGTTTCATGATCCCACTAATGGTTAGTTGTATATATTATTCGAACAACTTGAATGTTTTTGTACTTTTTGCATTCTTATCATTTTGTTTTAATGTTTCAATTACTTCAATTCGAAACCATCCTTAGTTTGTGCGGAAAAGGATGGTATGTTGATGTTATGGATGCGGATCCATCATGCCCAAGAATGTTCAAGAAGAGGGTTAAATCCAATTTTAACCCGAAGTATGTAGACGTGATAAGAAAGATCAGAGAATTTAAGGTAACAATTACACAAGGTTCACAAGGGTCACAAAGGGTAATAATGGGTTTTTCATGATATTCGAAGTATTCTTCATGCTGAACACGAAGAGGAAGCTTTACTTTTTGATCTAGAGGATTATGAGGGATATCACGTTCCCGATGTTCAGATATGGATGGGACATCTTTGTAGAAATCCAAAGTGTATTTGTTGGGAGCACATCTGTAAGCAAGAACTGTTGACGCGAAAAATAGCTCTTGGTGATCAAAAGAATGGGAAAGAAAAGGGGACTAAAAGGAAAAAGAGCGTGGGTGAAAAAACATATAGAGGCTAAAGATGACGAAGACGAAGGATGGGTAGGTGTTTTTAAAGCTGATGAAGAAAGAGAAGGTGATGCTGAAGGTGATGCTGAATCCGAAGATGAAAGAGAAGGTGATGATGAAGATGAAGGAGAAGGTGATGATGAAGCTGAAGCTGAAGGAGAAGAAGCTGCAATCCCCCTGACACTGAAACATAACTTAATAAAGGAAATAAAGAAGTCGGAGAAAAGAATAATCAACGCCGTAAGAGACCTTCCAAGGGATGTCGGGTTTCATTTGCCTAATCCAAAATCAAAGGCGACAAATCCCAAAGGTGCTGAAAAGGCAAAATAAAAGTCTGCCGAGAAAGATGCGAGCACCGGAAACCAATCTTCCGACACTATTAGAGAGGATGATTTTGAAATCCTTCAACGTCCGTATCCAGTGTCAAGAAAGAGCTAAGCAAAGAGCCGGTTGAGTCAGAAGTTGAAGATGACTTTGGAGATGGCTCAGATGAGGATTTCGCAAACATTCCGAGATTAGTTGAAAATCTCACATCTGCCACCACGATTCCTCTAATTGAATATATTTCCGGAGAGGTTACTTTAGTCGTTACTCCTGATGAAGTTCCATCAAGTAAATAATATTTAGTGAAAAAGGTCATTTAAGTCAATTTCCATCGAGAGTCAGCATGGGTCGCAAGAGTCGCATAAGTCGCAGGGTCACAAGAGTCCCAAGGGTCGCATGGGTTGCATATGTCCCATGGGTCGCATCAATGTAACGAACGATGAGTCTAATGAATGAAGTACTTTTATACAGATGCTCTAGTGGGTACTGTCGATGAAGTCACCGACGAGGAGGTTCGTGTCGAGGATATTCCAGCAGGTCCTGTCGAAGAGGATATTCCAGTGGGTCCTGTCCAAGAAGTCGAAGAGGATATTCCAGTGGTTCTTGCCGAGGATATTCTAATGGGTCCTGTCCAAGAAGTCCCCGCTAAGGAGGTTCCTGCCGAGTCTACTCCAGTGGTTCCTATAGAAGAGGTCCCCACTGAAGAGGTTCCTGCCGAGGATACTCCAGTGGGTCCTGTCGAAGATGTTGCCGACGAGGAGGTTCCTGTCGAGGATACTCCAGTGGGTACTTGTCGTAAAGGTCCCCACCGTGGAGGTTCCTGCCGAGGATACTCTAGTTGGTCTTGTCGAAGATATCGCTGACGAGGAGGTTCCTTCCGAGAATACTCCAGTGGGTCCTGTCAAAGAGGTTGCCGCTAAGGAGGTTTCTGCGGAGTATACTCCAGTGGTTCCGGTGGAAGAGGTCGCCGCTGAGGAGGTTCCTGCCGAGGATACTCCAGTGGATCTTGTCCAAGAGGTCACACCTGATGTTGGTGCTGACGGAACTTCAAAAGTTATTGTCATAGATGTCGATGTACCACCAAGTAAGTACGGTCATTTGAGTCACAAAGTTCACATTGGTCGCATGGGTTAAATGGGTCAAAAAAGGTCGTATTAGTCTCATAGGTCGAATGGGTCGTAAAAGGATGCATTAATTGCATGGATCACATGGTCGCATGGGTCGCATGTCCGCATGGGTCGCACGGTCGCAGGATCGCATTGGTCTCATGGGTCGTCATATGTATAATGAAGTAAATTTTATGCAGAAGCTGGACCTTTATCGAAGGAGTCTGAGCCATATATTGAACCTCCACCGGTAACTAAACGAGTTTTAAGACCACGAAAGGCATTATTTGACCTCTGCCGGCGAAAAGAGTAAAAACAGGGCGAGACGAGTTGTTGATGCAGAACCCGCATAAAATGCAGTTTAAGGACCCTTTAAAAAGGTTGTGCAAGAACCTCCAAGGAATCAACATTTTGTGTGGTAGCCCAAAGGATTAGGAGAGGGCGAGATAACCCAAGAGCCTTTGTTCATTGACGCTAACGGTGAAACATTAACTTCTCTATATATGTTTCTGACGAAACCTCAACAAGAACGTTGGTGGAAATTTGATCCAGATTGTCCCCAGGGGTCAGAGTTTTGGGAGATCATATTAAAGCCCAACGTATGCCTTGAAGATGATGTAAGTTTTTGAAACCCTTAGTCACAAAGGTCACACAGGTCATTTTGTGTCATATGTATTCATGCGTGTTAATTTTTTTTACAGCAATAGAATGAGGCGTTGTTGGAGCTGTATTATCGCATGAGCACATTCCCCTATATATGAAAATTATTATGTTTGTCCTGTTGCTTTCATGTAGACGCTCACACTGTGGATGTACGAGGATATGGAAAAATTGCTGGAAATTCTTGGTGATTTTTTGGATGGCAAGTATCCATTCAAAAGTAGGTACAAACCAGTGAATGAGTTTGATGGCTTTGTCTCGATTCCAAACATTCCATCGCTCAAAAGTTGATATATACCTATTCATTGGGTAGCCATCAAAGTGGATTTCAAAACCCGATGCATCACGATATACGACTGCCAGAGCAGTATGAAGGAAACACATATCGATCCGTTGGTTGGGAAGATATGCAAAGCTATCCCTCAGATGCTCATTCTTGAAGGGTTTCCTTTTGTGGCTTCTGGAGAGGATGAATAGAAGTACGAGTATTATGAAGGTCTGTCACAGAACAAAAGTGTGAGTGACTGTGGTGTTTATGCCTTCAAATTCTTAGAAGCCACTATAATGAAAAGATGTTAGACGTTTCCTTTCATTTGCAACGACAATGTTCCTTCCATGCTTGACAAGATGGCTGCTGATATATTTGGGAATGGAAGATGTATCCCTCCACCCGAGACTAACTTGATACATTATTATTTTTGTAGGAATGGAAGATGTAAATATTTGGTACATTGTAATTTTTTAAATTTATTCATATTATTTGTAAATGATTTGATTTGTGTCATTCTTTTTTATTATAATAAAAGAGTCGCAGGGGTCCGAGCGTCACAAAGGTTACAAGGATCGCAGAGGTAAAAGGGTTGCAGGGATAAAAGGGTCGCAGGGGTCAAAGGGTCATAGTGGTAAAAGGGTTGCGGGGGTAAAAGGGTCGCAGGGGGCAAAGGGTCACAGAGGATTAAGGGTCACAGAGGGACAAGGTTTGCAGGGGTAAAAGGGTCGCAAGGGTCTAAGTGTCAAAGGGGTCGAAGGATGGAAGAGGTACAAGGGTTGTAGAGGTACCTCTGTGACCCTTGGACCGTTACGACCCTTCTCCCTCTGCGACCATAAAACTCTACGACCCTTGGACCCCTACGACCCTTTACGCTTTATTATTAAAAAATAAAAACTTCTTATGACTTAAATTCAAATTACTTACAAATAATATGAATAAAATTTTAAAAAATAACAATGTACCAAGTTATTTACATCTTCCATTCCCAAAAATGATAATAATTTATCAAGTTATTTACAAACGACCCTTGTCCCTCTGCGACTCTTGGACCCCTGCTAGCGCTAACACGTTTCATGGGCCTTACATCTGCCGACCACGCCATTCCATAATAGATTATCAACAGTACTGCAAAGACCGCTCAACCTTGCAAACCCTATCGAAATTTTTTATGACATCACCAATGTTATATCAGTAGAAATGAATAAAAATCGAATAAATAACCGAAGTGATATATGATGAATCAGTTTTAGGTCACTTACCTCTACGACTAGATTTGAACGCGTGACTGGTACCGTGAAAATCTTATGAGCAGAAGAAGATGACCCTGCTTCTGCATATGATGATGATATAGATGATGTATATTGTAGATTACATATATCATCTCCGAAACCAGTGACGTGAAAAACCATGTCACCTTCGTGACAGAAAATTACGAAATCCCGAATACGAAAAAATTATGGTCCTTGGAGAAATCTTTCCATCCATCAGTGAATCTGGAGCCATACAAATTGACCATGTTTTGTTAGACACATCCGATTTAAGCGTTGCCATATTGTTGTCCCTCGTTTTATCGTAAATATGCTCATCGAAGAAGTTCTTCGGAATGTCCTTTAACAAAAATCGAAAAAATTAAAATATGTACATTATCTACATGTAACATACCGATAGAGAGAGATGAAGGAGATTACGAGGTAGTTCTCCAGAAAACTCGGAAGAATGATTTGGACGAAATGAGGGAAATATGGTATTTTCGAAAAAATGGGTGGAAGATGATGATAATTAGAGATAGTGTATCGTTATTAAAAAAAAGATGGTTAGAAGATGATGAGAGTTAGAGAGATAGTGTGTTGTTATTTGACAAAAGGAAATAGCTAGAATTCGAAAGGACATGACCCTGACATCGAATCTACGTCAGATGTAAGTCAAAAAGACATGACCACACGGTTATGTTTTTCAAATTTTTGATAAAATTTCGGCGGAAATTTTGGTGAAAATAATACATTCATAACGCCAAACTGATTTATGGGTCACAAGGGTCACTTGGTCGAATGGGTCGCATGGGACGATCCATGGGTCGTATGGGTTGTTTGGTCGAATCAGTCTCATGGGACGCATGGATCGCATGGGATGCATGGTCGGATGGGTCACATGGGTTGCTTTGACGCATGGGTCGCATGGATCGCTTGGACGTATGGTCGCATGGGTCGCTTGGACGCATCGATCGCTTGGTCCGTCAACAACCCTTTACCCCTGCGACCCATGTACCACTGCGACCCTTGTTACGACAATGGTAAATCCACAAAAAGCAGAGATACTAACAATAATACTAACTATTAAATAATAGTAAAAAACAAACGAAATACAAACATGAAGTTCAAGATTGTCGGGATTGTTGTCCTTCAAAGGAGGTTGAAAGTAATAAAAACACAACTGAAATCAAACTATGTTGTTGTTAGGCCATTGTTGAGGGACAAATCAAAGCATAGGTGTTGCTCCATTGGAGACCAGTTCGAATTTGAGGAAACAACCCTCGTTCAATCCATTTTTTGTGAAATCTGCCGACCACTCCCTTCTAATATCGATTATCAGCAGTATCTTACATCGTCTACCGCAAAGACCACTCGACCTCGTAAACCCTATTGGAAGTGTCTGCGGCATCACCCAAATTACATCAGTCGAAATGAATAAAAACCAAATAAATAACAGATGTGATATATGATGAATCGGATTGATGTCACTTACCAATGTATCTACTGATCATCTCATTTTCATAAGTATTTCTTGAACGATTTTAGAGATGTTTACGATATAGATGCGATGTTTACGTATGATTTTGTATCCGTTTTACTCATTTTCGTGCTTTCATGTTCTTACAGGTTTTAATGCGTATTCGGTTCATTTTGGAGCTAAAGGACATACACGAGACAAAGTACCAACATCGAGGATTGATCATCTCGTTTTCATACGTATTTCTTGCATGGTTTAGAAGACGTTTTCGGTATATATATGATGTTTCACGTATGATTCCGTATCCGTTTTACTTGCTTTCGTGCTTTTCATGTTCTTACAGGTTCTTACGCGTATTTGGATCATTTTGGAGCTAAAGGAGCATGCACGGAGCTAAGGAGCACTTCGGGGATCATCACGGGACAAACGGGACGAGATTGAGCATGGAGAAGCCTCCACCCGGTCGGGTACAAGCCTTACACGATCGGGCAGAACCCACGGGGCTTTGGACAGGACAAACCACACGACTCGGGCAAGCACATGCCCGAGCTGTTGCCTAGCACCCGAGCGGGCACAAACCTAGCACCCGAGCGGGCATTG
>CM071871.1:35717384-35746786 GCA_036759665.1 Gynandropsis gynandra | reverse complement strand
TTTTATCTTTATGTTTAAGACTAAGACTCGGTCTTTCATTTATCTAAAAAAAACACCACAAACGTGCTTTCCGTCCCTTACCCTCCATCGGAGCTTCACGTCGAGGACGCCGTGCAATTCAAGTCTGGGGGAGCAGCTCACGTTTGTCAGGTGATTTCGTTTCATCTTCCCTTTGACTTTGTAGTTTTTAGGTTATTTTGTGGTTTTCAGTTGTTTTTGAGTCAGAGTCGTCCCAGGCACTTGTCCGGTGCCACATTTTGAGATGAACCCTGAACCTAGGATGCTTAAGAAGTTGACCTTTTCCGTGAGATTTTGCATGATTGAGCTAGGTTTTCCTTAAGCGTTAGAGCTTATTAGTCGGCTGAAAAACAATAGGTCGTAGTTCTTTGGGAATCCTAGTGTTGCTTGTGGGGAGGTTTAGACGAGGTTGCTAGGCTAGTTTATCGTTTATTATCTCTACCCAGATGGTAATACATTGTGTAGACGATGCTTTACTTCTGTTCTATTGAGGATTATTGGATCATATAAAATCGAGCTTACTTTACAGATTAAAAGCGCACACTAACACTCCCTTGTCGATAGAAATAATGCCTAAAACGCATGATCTAAAATCGATATGAGTGCATCGACCTTGTTACTCCTTCGGTGGCTCGGGTCTAAGTGGTGGGTTGGCGATCATCTTTCTACGTCCTAAGGGCATGGCACAAAAAGCCGCCTACTCCACTGCACTCTTAAACGAGATGCATGAGTATACCGTCATCGGTAGTCTGGGTCTAAGTAGAGGCTGGATCCCTTCAAATCCGACGTCCTAGAAGCCTAGTGTGTATGCAAAGAAAAAGAAAAAAAATAATAAAAAAAGGAAACGAAAAAAAAGAAGTCATAAAAAGAAAATAAAAAAAAAGAGAGAAAAAGAAAAAGAAAAGAAAAAAAAGAAAGAAAAGAAGCTCGGAAAGAAAGAAACAAGTATCCTTAGTTGATCTAGGTTTAGCATTGTCTGAAGTCTTGTTTAGTGGAGGGAGTTACGGCAGCTTGTCTAGTTTTCCTTTGATTTACTTTTTCATGGGTAGCCTTGGTGAACCTAGGATTAAGACTGAAAACTTGATTAGGCCGAATTTGCTCTCGACATGCTAGTTGATCGGTTAGGTTCGCTTTAGCGGTATTTCTAGGATAAGGGGGAATTCTCGGATTTTTACACCCCATATGTTCCACGCTTATGTTTGCTTAGGGACAAGCAAACATTCAAGTCTGGGGGATTTTGATCATCTCGTTTTCATACGTATTTCGTGGGGGGATTAAGGAACATTTAGACCGAATTTAAGGACATAAAAGGAGGCCAGAGGACGACATTGGGGAGAATTTACATTCAGTTCGTGATTGAGGAGATTCTTGCGAGGAGGCAAGCAAGGAGAATTGGAGATCAACCCCCAAACTTTGGTTTTCGTTTGGTTTTCATGTTCCTTAGACTTTCTATTTCGTTTATGTTTGTTTACAGACGCATGAGCAAGTAGTTTGTTTGTTCTAGGAGAAGGGATTAACCCTTGGCTATCCCGGAACCATCTTTTGATTTATCTTGAATGCATCTTCCCGTTTTCGTTTATCTATTCTTTATCTGAGTGCTTGAATTTACTTGTGTTTGCGATGGCCACGTAGATGCATGTGTTAGGGGTTAGGAGAAGGACCGAAAGGAGAATTCTAGGCCTAGAAGATCAGGTTTAGAACAACCGAGGTTAGGCCACAACTTTGAGAACGCATCAGGTTGCTTGTCTAGTTTGCCTTCGATTTACTTTCTCGTGGGTAGCCGTGGTGAACCTAGGATGAAGAATGAAAACTTAATTAGGCCGAATTTGCTCTTGACTTGCTAGTTGATCGGTTAGGTTCGCATTAGCGGTGTTTCTAGGAGAAAGGGGAATTCTCGGATTTTGTATACCCTACGTGTTCCACGTTTATGTTTGCTTAGGGACAAGCAAACGTACGAGTCTGGGGGATTTTGATCATCTCATTTTCATACGTATTTCTTGGACGGTTTTAGAGATGTTTACGATATAGATGCGATGTTTGTGTATGATTTTGTATCCGTTTTACTCGTTTTCGTGCTTTCATGTTCTTACAGGTTTTAATGCATATTCGGTTCATTTTGGAGCTAAAGGACGTACACGAGACAAAGTACCAACATCGAGGATCATCATGGAACAAACGGGACGAGAATCGGCAAGGAATAGCATCAATCCACGCGGGTAACTCCCTAGCCCGAGCGGGCATTTAGTTCGGCAATTTTGTCCAGCAATTTGAGCACGAGTCGGGGGAGCAATCAGCACGGTCGGGACAACAGCCCGAGCGGGCCACACACTAGTCCGACCGGGGCATGCATAAGCCCGACAATGGCACTCCCTCGCCCGAGCGGGCCACCCTGTTTTCCATCGCGTTCTTGCGCGATCATGCGTGCCGCGCCCGAGCGGGTCACACACTCAGCCCGCACGGGTCGCGTCTGTCACCTGCAACTCCAGATAAATTAATTTGTTTTAAAAGAATAGGACTTTGTCGGGGACTTATACAATAAGGAAGACAACTTTAGAGAAGAGGAATAAGTGATACTTCACTGGAGAAAGTAATGGAAATGTTGTCCAACTAAATCAAGAATTGAAAACTTAAGAAAATGCAAAATCGGTGGCTGCTACAACTAAAGCAAAAGAACGAACGGCCAGAAGAAAAAAGAGGGAGAAAAGGAAAGAAAAGAAGAAGGAAAAGGAAGAACATGAGCTAGGGGTCGAGAGGAGCTTCAGTTAGAGAGTTAGTTTGGAGTTCTTGATCGAGGAGAGAGAGTAGAGAGAAGAAGAAGTTCTTCCGAAGGAGACGTACAAGGAGCATTGGAGATCAACCCAAGACTTCGGTTTCGTTTGGTTTTCATGTTCCTTAGACTTTCTACTTCAATTATGTTTGTTTACGGACGTATGAGCGAGTAGTTTGTTTTGTTCTAGGAGAAGGGATTAGCCCATGGCTATCTCGAAACCACTTTGATTTATCTTTGAATGCAATTTTCTGTTTTCGTTTATCTATTCTTTGTCTGAGAGCTTGAATGACTTGTATTTACGAAGGCCAAGTAGATGCATGTGTTAGGGATTAGGAGAAGGACCGAAAGGAGAATTCTAGTCCTAGAAGATCAGGTTTAGAACAACCGAGATTAGGCCACAAAAGTAAGGTAGCAGCGGTTGAGGGTAAAACGAATGAATCACAGATCTTATGGGTTTATTTCAAGGTGTTAGCCATGAAAGTAGGGGATAACTTGACTAGATCACGTGTCTATGCCTCGAGAAAGGGTAGATATCATATTAGGATCGTCTGCCTTAGATAACTTGACTGGGATTGCATGATAGATAGGTTGATTGTTGGTTTCGGTAGTCTTGTGGTGAAAATGGATTCCTGGAACGTTTGTCTCATTGTTAAGAACTAGTTTGTTTATTTGTTTTTAGTAATTCATTCTCAAATCCCATATTTCGTTCGTATGCAAGTTTGATTCACAGTTAGAGTTTAGGTTGTGTTGCGTAGTCCCTGTGGGATCGACACCTAAAGTACTACACATGTGCCGTGCACTTAGGGGTAGTTTAGGTTAAAATTTGTTTAACTTTGATAACACATCATCTACGAGCAAATTTGAACGCGTTACTGGTACCGTGAAAATCCTTTGAGCATCAATGGTCACGGTGACGTGAAAAACCATGTCACCTTCGTGACGGAAAACTACGAAATCCCCAATACAAAATTCATGATCGTTGGAGAAATCTTTCCATACATTATTGAATATAGAGCCATCCAACTTGACTTCCCATGTTTTGTTAGACACATCCAATTTAAGCGTTGCCGTGTTGTGTCCCTTCTTTTCCCGTAAATATGCTCATCGAAAGAGATATTCGGAATGTCCTGTAACAAAAAAAGAAAAACAAAGTCAAATATGTACATTATCTATATGTAACATACCAACCGAGAGATAGATGAAGGAGATTACAAGGTAGTTCTCCTGATAGCTCGGATGAATGGATTGGACGATATGATGGAAATGTGTCATTTTCGAAAAAACGGGAGGAAGATGATGAGAGTTAAAGTGTTTTTATTCGAAAAAAGATGGTTGAAGAGATTATGAGAGTTAGAGAGAGTGTGTGTCGTTATTCGGAAAAATAAAACATCTGGAATTCGAAAAGACATGACCCTGACTTCTAATCGCCATCTGATGGAATTCGAAAAGGCATGAGCACAGAGTTATGTTTTTTCAAATTTTGGTGAAAAGTTCGGAGGGAATTTTGGTGAAAATAATACATTTACAACGATGGCAAACTAATTTATGGGTTGAAAGGGTTGCATTGTGAAAATAAATTTATAATATCGCATGGGTCGCTTGGTTTCATTGGTTGCATGGTGAAAATACATTTACAGAGTCGCATGGATCGCTTGGTCACAGTGGTCGCATAGGTCGCATGTGATGCTTGGTCGCACTTGTCTCATGGGTCGCTTGGTCGCATGTATGGATCAATAGATGCGATGTCGACGAATTTATGAATTTATCAGGATAAAAGAACAAAAACCAATCAAAACAATACATTTACAACATCAAACTAATTAATTCCAACTGAGGATCGCATAGGTCGCATGAGTCGCTTGTATATGGATCAATAGATGCTATCTCAATGAATTTATGGATTTATAACGATTAAATGACAAAAACCAATCAAAATAAGACATTTACAATGTCAACCAATGGTTAAAACGGATTTATGACCCATGTATCCAAAGTTATGTAGAACGAATGCATGTGTTCCAAAAGTGGTAGTAGTGTTTTAAGAACCCGTCGGATGAGTTTGAGAAAATTTAAAAAACTACAATTCACATTTTAATCAAATGTCGATATTATTGGTATTATTGTATACATTGATTCTAAATTACACATATACAACTAAAATTATTGATAATGGATTTTCAAAAAACAAATGCATGGGTTGCATATACGGATTAATAGATGCGAACTCGAGGAATTTATGGATTTAAAAGGACAACAACCAATCAATACAATACATTAACAACGTCAAACTAATTAATGCCAATTGAGGGTCGTATAGGTCGCTTGGTCGCATGTATTCATAAATAGATACTAACTCGACGAATTTATGGATTAAAAAGGATAAAATGACAAAAAACAATCAAAACAATACATTCACACCATCAAACTAATTAATTCCAACTGAGGGTCGCATAGGTCGCATGGGTCGGTTGGTCGCATATATGGATCATTAGATGCGAACTCGACGAATTTATGGATTTATAATGATAAAAGGACAATGACCAACAAATTTATACATTTACAATGTCAAAATAATTAATTCCAACTGAGGGTCGCATAGTTTGCATGGGTCACATAGATCACCGGATTATGACCCATGTGTCCTATGTAGTGTAGAACGAATGTCTGTGTTTCAAAAAGTGATAGTTATCTCATGCCATGTACTCCGTCTTCCAGTCTTCTATCTTTGTTGTTTGGTGTTGCTGTCCAGAGTTATCTCCTGCCATCTGCTTTGTCTTCTAGTCGCATTTCAAGGGCGACCCAACACCGTCACCTAGGTCACCACCACACCTCGTGAGTGAATTCAAAGAGACTGAGTCCGCCGATTACCAAGACCTTGAGTAACACATTGACAGCATGATGCCCTGCGTCCACCATGTCACCTTCGTCACGAAGGTCACAAGGGTGAAAAAGATAACAAAGGTTTTTTATATTTGGTGTTAGATACACAGACTAATAGAAGAGATGTAGACGTTAACTTATAAACATGGGTCGGAAGAGTCACATGGGTCAGAAGACAGGAGTCTAACATCGAAACGACGACTCACTATAGTCACATGGGTCGCACATGTCACGTGGGCCGAATGAGTCGCGTGGGTCACATGAGTCACACTTGTTGCATGAGTCGTAGAAGATTCATACGTGGTCGCATGAGTCACATGGGTCGTATGGATCGCATGAGTCACATGGATCACATGAGTCGCAGAAGAGTTATATATGGTCGTATTGGGTCTGATGAGTTCCCTTTCAAACTTGATTATAATTTAATCCAATTGAGGGTCGACGATTTTATGGATTTCACGTAATTACGAACAATAGATGCAAAATAAGAGATTTTCAACATTTAAATATTGATTACATAAGGTCACAAAGGTTACAAATGTCATAAATGTTACAAAATAAGTTACATAAGGTTACATAAGGTCACAAAGGTTACAAAAACATTTGAAAAAAATTAAGGAAAAAAGGAAAGAAAAAGGTTACATAAGGTCACAAAGGTTACAAAAAGGAAAGAAAAAGGAGATTGTTAAAGTTAAAAAAAATTGAAAATAAAAAGGAAAGAAAAAGGTTACATAAGTTCTCAAAGGTAAAAAGAGGTGTGTGACTCAATGCATCTCCAAGTTCAATTCCAACTGTGACCTTCCTTAAGTACCGTATGTACAGAACAATGTCGGAGTGTACCGATTACCAACACCTTATGTTATGCATATACAACACAATGTCATCCATCTACGTTGTAATGACTTGTTTGTATCTGCATCGAGACCGAGTCTGACGATTACCAAGATCTTAAGAAACACATAGACAACACGATACCTTGCGTCCACCATGTCACCTTCGTCACAAAGGTCACAAAGGTGACTAAGGTAACAAAGATTTTTTAGAGAATTTAGGGTTAGAGACTTAGACAAAAAGAGAAGAGATATGATATTCTCTCGATTCAATATCATCTCGGGTGCGATGGTGAGACTTAGAGAATTTGATGAACCTTTTAATATAGGGATAACATAGATCGATGAAAAGAGAGTGTCCAAAAGACATAAGTCTGACATTCGAAACGACATGTCATAAGGGTATTGAGTGTGGCATTCGGAAAAAAATTATAGCTGGCATTGGAAAAGCCAAGAGTTTGACATCGAAACGACTAGTCACAAGGAAATGTCACAAAGGTCATGTGGGTCCCATGGGTCGCAATGGCCACTTGGATCGAAAGGGTAGCATGGGTCACAAAGGTTGCAAGGGTCACATGGTTGCAAGGGTTGCACGGGTCGCATGGATCACAAAGGTCGCAAGGGTCGGTATGGTCACAAGGGTCGCTATGTCCGTAAGGGTCGCATGAATGGAATTATAATGAAGAATTATCGAATTATAGTGATGAAAGTCACAAAGCTTTTTTCAAAAGAATACAAATGATATAATATTACAAACTAATAATACAAAATAATATAACATTACACACTAACAAAACTTTCTTTTTTTTTAAGTTTTCGTTGTCTCGGTTGTCACGTTCCAAACACTATCAGTTATGCTGGCATTTGAACCCATTTGTCTCGACAAAGATGGGGTTTTTCTCGAAGAAGATGGGGTATTTCTCCGAGCCTCACTGGGTCTAGGATAACGATTCTCTTTAGGCCTCCCACTTTGCCTTTTCTCAGCCAACATAGGAGGTAGAACCATAACTTCAGAATATTGAGGAGAAATGTTCCAATCACTGCAATCAGGAACCGGATACACGGTTTCTTGGTAAGACAAACGCCATGTCTCCTGAATGTAGTATGTTGAATATAGATCTGGTATCTTGTGACCTTTATGAACCTTATCTGCAGCTGCAATTGCGTGACTGCATGGATACTTATTGACATCAAACATTTTGCAATCGCACGTTCTTTTTTGAAGACTGACTACAAATCTTCTGCCTATCTCATTTCTCACCTCATACTCATCACTCAACCTGTTTAATTCAATAACCTCATACTTGGATGCCTATCCAAACCGTTCATGTAACATTTTCTCAACATAAGGTGTTAACTTTTAAGAATTATCATCGGTAGCTGCTTCTAACCTATACCTATTGAACCATTCCACAGTCTTTCACAAACAAATATCTGAAAGCCCTAGGATCGAAAACTTTTTTGACTTCTTTAACGTTGAATTTATTGACTCGGCCTCATTAGTGGTTAATAAGTAGTACCTTTCGCCCTTAAATTTGCATCTTGTCCACTTAACGGGATCAAGGTCCTCCTTTTCAAAATACTTTGCAACATTAAGATACCTGCACAAAGATCAAAATGGTCACAAAGGTCACAACAACCACAAGGGTCGCAGATGGGTCAAAGGGTCGCAAAGGTACAAGGGTCGTAGAGGTACAAGGGTCACAGAGTTACAAGGGTCGCAAGGGTACAAGGATCGTAGGGGTACAGGGGTTTGCAAAGGGGTCAAAGGGTTGCACAGGTACAAGGGTCACAAAGGTACAAGGGTCACATATGTCAAAATTGTCACAAAGCTCACAACAGTCACAAAAGTCATATTTGTACCGACCTTCAGATCATTTAATAGCAATTCATATTCGTTCACTATGTATGTTGCTACATATTTGAAGAACATTTCTACCACAGTATCATCCTTTGAATTCTTTCTACCATGCCCTTTATTGACATAGCTCTTTATATTTTGCAATATATGACGTGCACAAAAACCATGATCAGCTTGTTTATACACTTGTTTGATTGCTTTGATCAAGTTTTTATGGCGATACGATATCACAATGACATCACGTCCATCCAATATCACCTTTTTCAACCTTGATAGAAACCACGTTCATGATTCGTCCTTCTCTCTGTTGACTATTCCCAATGCAATAGGATATTGGTGATATTCGACATCTTGCGCGATTGCCACAATCAATGCTCCCTTGTACACTCCTGTCAGAAATGTTGCATCCACAACAAGCACTATACGCATGTATGTCCATCCTCTTATAGTCGCTCCGACAGTTATAAAAAGGTATTTGAAGCTTTTCCCATCACTGTTGAGCTGAAGATTTGCGACAAATCCGAGATTTCTTTCTAAAAACATGTGCAACCACCCTGGAAGCCTCCTATAATGTTCAAAGTCATCACCACGAATCTCCTTTTGAGCACTGCATTTGCCTCTTAATGCCATGAAATACGATACATTGGCACTATATATTACTTTTACACGAGCCATCAATTCTTTTGCTGGAGGTGTTTCATATTTCCTGGCATATTCCTCATTCAAATAATCCTTAACCAATTGCGATGTATCCTTTGTAGCTTCTGTCGATTTAGATACAGGTGAACAATTATGAATGGGTAGTGTGTTCTCACACTAAACCGTTTGGAATTCGGGATTGCTGCCACGCGTAATTTCCATTTAAAACCACTTCCGGTAAATTTGCATCGTACTTCCCACAACTTTGAATCAGATCTCAACGTTCTAGATTTAAACAAGCTTCAATTGAACCGTTCCTTACAAATGCCTGTACATCCTTCTTGTTATCAAATTCTTGCCCAATTTTAAGATGCAATTAATCTTTAAACTTGAAGATAATATTTTCACTGGCTGCCTTCTCGTGAATTACCATTTCCAAGTTGTTCTCACCATCACCATCCTTATGCTTTGTTGGCACATCAGAATCAACTTTATTACTGCCACAAACAACTTCATCAACTACTACATCCATGGTACACCCACAATCTTCTCTTAACCCGTTGGTATGTTCACTATTAGAATTATCCGAATCCAAAATATTTATTGTTAAGAGCCGAATTATAGAGTGACACACGACAGCGACAGCTGGTCGTCGCCATAGTGTGTCACTCGAACTAGATTCGTCTAGCAATGCTTCTAAAAGCAGGAACGAGAGGATCAATTTCGACTTCACGCTTCACACTTGCCGATTCTCTCTCCACAGACAGCAGTGGTCGAATTCCTCTTATGCAATCGAACATATAACAAATAAGATGCTTGTCATTCATTATATATTTCGGTTTCCTATTTGCACAAATATTGGAAAAATAGCTTAACTTAAACTTCGTTGTATTTTTTCCACCATAATCTCTATGCATAACTCATCAATAAGTTGCTGGTATGTCAGACTAGCCGGAGGACAATAGAAAAATATCTCCGATTGTCCTGAACTCTACCAGCCCATTCAAATTCTCCATTTGGGGGTTTCCCATTTACCATCATACAAAAACATAAAAAGAGGGTAATTTTTTTGCGATACGATGAGACTCTGTGAACCAGTGTGACCGTGCAACTCAATGAGACTCTGTGACCGTGCGACTCGATGAGACTCTATGACCTAGTGCGACCGTGCGACTCAAAGAGACTGTCACTCATTGCGATCATTTGACATTTCAATAAATATGACTTGTTTAGACTACATCAATGTAAGACTGATTTTGAAAACGGGAGAATTGAATCTGTACATATTACTCACTACTCACTCGAGTTATCCAATTCACAAAAAAACACAAAAATCACAAGAGAATGAAAAACTCACTACACATACCTGGTTTTTCTGCGGAACGTGCTTAATGGCAAGTTTCTTTGTTGACAACAAACGATTTCAACCTATTTAGGACGAATCTGATGCCGATTTCAAGCTACTTGCGAAGATTTTGATGTCGATTTTTAGCTACCCGCGCCGAATCTGATATGGTGTGGGAGAATAGTAATTTTCGCGCCACAGTAGACAGAGAAATCGAGGTACTCTATAGGAGAAAGAAAATTTGTCTACTAACTAAAGAATAGTGGTAATATGGGGTTATCAATATTTAAAGGGTAGATTTATATTTGAAACTTTTTTTTTAGTGAAGGGTAGGCTTGAAGTCAAAATAGCATTTGAAGGGTATTTTTGAAGTTACCCCACTTCAAGTCTACCCTTCCAAAAAAAAACTTAAAAATACCCTTACAAATATCAAAATTTCCAAATTGCCTTTTTGCGACCATGCGACCCTTATGCGACCGGGCGACCCTGTGCGACCATGCGACCCTTTTTCGACCATGCGATCGTGTGCCCAAAGTCATCCGAAATCATCCAAAATCGCACGAAAATGCTTGAAATCGTCCAAAAATGCTTGAAATCGCCCGAAAATGCTCGAAATCGTTCGAAAATTCTCGAAAATATCATGCGACCCTTGTGCGACTGATATGATCCTGGAGGACGCCGAAGACGTGACCAACAACGCAGAAGATGATGCGACCTGCGGCGCGGAAGAAGAAGAAATCGGCGCGGCCCGAGACGCCAACAACATGGCCCGAGACGCCAACAATGCGGCCCGAGACGCGATTAGGTCAAGATACGTAGGTCCCGTAACCCGAGCTAGAGCCATGGAGGAAGAAGCCTTGATCAAACCCGCCGGTCCCGTGACCCGAGCCAAGGCCGCGAAGCTCAAAGACGCTATTGTCGGGATTCTTACGACCATCCACACACAAGAAGAGTATGCATATTCACGGGAAGTCACGAGCCTAAAGAACGTCATTCAAGCCGAAGCTCAACCCGCAACGGTCATTGATTAGGTAAAGTGACCCGCGTGTACTCTTTTCCCCTCGTCGGTTTTGTCCCACCGAGTTTTCCGGCGACGGGTTTTTAACGAGACCGCGAGACACTTATTTCCCGCGACCTAATTAATGACCCAACACAAGACACGAGAAGAACACATTCCCATGTGCACGGCCAAAAAGGAAGTTATCTTCTTGTTTGAAGAAACCAAGGCATTCATTAGTGCCTTTGCATGGAGTTTAGCATTTAATGTACTTTTTGTTTGAATTTTCTTGTTTTTATCTTTATATGGCCGTCCACCCCTTGTAAGAAGCAATCATCCAACTTTTGAAATTAAACTTTGAATTTATCTTTTGATCTTTCTTTTGAATTCCTTATGAGTTCTTGGTTGTTGGTGCGTAATATCCAGCATCCTTTCGTTGGTGTGTCATATCCAACGATCGTTCGTTCTTCATTGGTGCGTAATATCCATTGGAGACGAACCGGTGAATCGAGAGCCTTCCGCAACTCTCGTGTGACCACTCGCCCCACACACCCTTGTGCAATCCGTTGCAGCAAGGCATATCCCTTCCGTAACCTTGTCTAGAGCGTCGATTCAATCGGGATCGCGTCGTTCTAGCACCTACGGTTAGTTTTATTTTCGTTTTGATCTTTCGGTCAAAACTTGTTTTAATCCTACGAAAAATAAAAAAATATAAAAAGGAACGTTTGAAGATTCAGAAGTTTGTTACGTAATTGATTAGCTTGAACGAATCCGTGATATACGATTGGAGTAACTTGTGCGCCTATATTCAACGTTAATAGTCTATCATGTGCATATTCTCATTTCGTGCATTTGGTGATCATTGAATACGTAAATTTGCGAACGTGATTAGAGGATATTGAACGTGCTAGTTCGTGTGATTGAAATCATATTCGTACGTATCTAGTCCGTGCGGTTGAAATTGTTCGAACGTGTGTGTGAGCGTCTATATCCGTACGTGTTCTAGTCTAGGTTTTTGTGTTTGTTTTTCTTTCCGCTTGTGGCTGCTCCGTTTGTTAAGTGTGCAGGAGCTTACGGCCAGATTCACGCAAAGGAAAACCCGAGACAAAACGGGTGAAATGGAAGGCGATCAAATCCGTTTTTTCAATGAGTTCATTGAAGCTCTCGCGGCTCGCCTAGAGAAAAGTATCAACAACAAGATGGAGGAGTTTCGGCAGGAGTTTCAAGCCAAACGTCCAACACGACCAAGAGACGTTCCAGCGTTCCAGCAACGTGAGAGGAACCCGCATGAGGAGGACAGCAACTACTACGGACGAGGCAGTTCATCCTCGTCCCGAAGTAGTCACCGAAGGCGGTGCGATCCAAGGGAACAACGAGACGACCCGAGGGACGAACTCGCTGGTCTCAAGCTGAAAATTCCATCGTTCCACGGTAAAGCCGACCCGGATGCGTACCTAGAATGGGAAAAGAAGGTGGAACTTGTTTTCGGTTGCCAAGCATACCCCGAGACCAAAAAGGTTAGGATGGCGGCCAAGGAGTTCTACGATGACGCCTTGAGTTGGTAGTATCAGTTCGTGACTTCTAGGCGACGTTACGGAGAGAAACCTATTGAGACGTGGCTGGAAATGAAAGCCATAATGCGCAAACGATATGCTCCAAATCACAATCTCTGAGAGTTACACAAATCGATTCCAATCGATCAACAACTCCAGCGAAGAAGGAGTTCTCATTCTAACTTTGATGCTGGAAAATACTTTCAACTACAAGAGGTAAAGCCGAGCAAACCATGGAGAGACGAATCTGCTCCAACAGCCCGAGACGCAATCAAAATGGTTCCATCGGTTCAACGAGAAAAAAGAAAAACCGAGGTCACAACGTCAAGGACTCGGGACATAAAATGTTTTAAGTGTCACGGCAGGGGACACTATACCAATGAATGTCCAAACAAAAGATTTATGATATATCGTGAGGATGGTGAGAGTGAATCCGAGGACAAAGAATCTAAATCGTCGACCAAGGATTATGAAGAAGAACTCGATTTAGAGGTCAAGGAGCACCCAAGGTCTTCTAAACTACAATGGCTTCACGAGAATGGAAAAATGAACGTGACCAACCAAGTAGTCGTACCTATCACCATTGGTGAACACAAGGACGAGATCATGTGTAACGTTCTTCCAATGGGTCTTTCCCGAAGAGAGCCCCACCCGGATTACCCCGATACGTAGAATCGAACACCAAATCGATTTCGTTCCCGGAGCAACGTTACCAAATCGACCAGCCTACCAAACCAATCCCGTGGAGACTAAGGAGCTGCAAAGGCAAGTGGAGGAGCTCATGGCCAAGGGACACATTCGTGAGAGTATGAGTCCGTGCGCTGTACCCGTGCTACTCGTGCCAAAGAAAGATGGCAGCTGGCGCATGTATGTTGATTGTCGCGCAATCAACAACATTACGGTGAAGTATCAACATCCTATTCCTAGGCTAGATAACATGTTAGGTTTACTGCATGGAAGTAGGATATTTTCAAAAATTGATCTTAAACGTGCATATCCTCTAATTAGGACGAAAGGCGATGACGAATGGAAAACGGTGTTCAAAACTAAACATGAATTATATGAAGTGTTTGTGATGTCTTTTTGGTTGACAAGTGCACCTAGTATTTTCATGCGTCTAATGAACCAAGTTCTTAGAGAGTTTATAGGTAGACTCGTAGTGGTTTGCCTTGATGATATGATGATCTATAGTAAAGACTTAGAAGCACACATTGGACACCTGGAATCGGATCTAAAAGTACTTCGGAAAGAAGAACTTTATGCTAACCTTAAGAAGTGTACCTATTGTACGGATAACGTTGGGTTTCTAGGTTTTGTTATAAGTACAGATGGAGTCAAGGTGGACGAGGAGAAGGTCTAACCCAATTTGAAATGGTCGAGCCCAAAGACCATCGGGGAAGCTCGAAGCTTCCATGGACTCACGAAGTTCTATCATTGCTTCGTGAAGGGCCTTAGTACCTTGGCAGCCCCTCTCAACGAATTTATTAAGAAAAACGTGGGATTCAAGTGGGAGGAAGCACAAGAAGAAGCGTTCCAAACGCTAAACAAGAAGCTTACTCATACCCCGCCATTAATTTTACCGGATTTCCTTAAAACGTTTGAAACCGAAACTGATGCATCTGGTGTAGGAATTGGTGTAATCTTGATGCAGGAATGGGAACCATTCGCTTATTTTTCCCAGAAGCTTAGAGGCACAACTCTCAACCTTGCCACATACGATAAGGAGCTTTACGCGCTTGAGAGAGCGTTGCGAACGTGGCAGCATTACCTATGGCGTATTCGAACCCGAAAGCGAATGATTTTCAAGCCCGGTGATCAAGTTTGGATTCACCTGCAGAAAGAACGTTTTCCGAACAAGCGGAAGTCAAAGCTAATACCCCGGGTCGACGGCCCGTTTACTGTGACCAAGAAGATCAGCAACAACGCCTACCGGCTAGATTTGCGAGATCATGCGGATTTGAGGACAAATCCTTTTGAAGAGGAGGGGCATGATATGATCCTGGAGGACGCCGAAGACGTGACCAACAACGCAGAAGATGACGTGACCTGCGGCGCGGAAGAAGAAGAAATCGGCGCGGCCCGAGACGCCAACAATGCGGCCCGAGACGCGATTAGGTCAAGATACGTAGGTCCCGTAACCCGAGCTAGAGCCATGGAGGAAGAAGCCTTGATCATACCCGCACCATCCACACACACGAAGAGTATGCATATTCACGGGAAGTCACGAGCCTAAAGAACGACATTCAAGCCGAAGCTCAACCCGCAATGGTCATTGATTAGGTAAAGTGACCTGCGTGTACTCTTTTCCCCTCGTCGGTTTTGTCCCACCGGGTTTTCCGGCGACGGGTTTTTAACGAGGCCGCGAGTCACTTATTTCCCGCGACCTAATTAATGACCCGACACAAGACACGAGAAGAACACATTCCCATGTGCACGGCCAACAAGGAAGTTATCTTCTTGTTTGAAGAAACCAAGGCATTGATTAGTGCCTTTGCATGGAGTTTAGCATTTAATGTACTTTTTGTTTGAATTTTCTTGTTTTTATCTTTATATGGCCGTCCACCCCTTGTAAGAAACAATCATCCAACTTTTGAAATTAAACTTTGAATTGGTCTTTTGATCTTTCTTTTGAATTCCTTGTGATTTATTGGTTGTTGGTGCGTAATATCCAGCATCCTTTCGTTGGTGTGTCATATCCAACGATCGTTCGTTCTTCATTGGTGCGTAATATCCATTGGAGACGAACCGGTGAATCGAGAGCCTTCTGCAACTCTCGTGTGACCACTCGCCCCACACACCCTTGTGCAATCCGTTGCAGTAACGCATATCCATCACTAATTAAGTCTAGAGCGTCGATTCAGTCGGGATCGCGTCAGCGACCATGCGACCCTTGTGCGACCATGTGACCCTTTGCGGCCATGCGACCCTTGTGCGACCATGCGAACCTATGCCCGAAATCGTCTGAAAATGCCCGAAATCGTGCGAAGCGCCCGAAATGGGCCGAAAATCGCTCAAATTGATCGAAAACTGTTGAAAATCACTCGTAAAACGATGGAAAATCCCTTGAAATCGGCTGAAATCGCCCGAAAGCACTTGGAACCGCTCAACATTACTGGAAAATGCTCGAAATCGCTCGAAAACACTTGGAAATGTTCGAAATCAGTAGAAAATACTCGAAATCGCTCGAAAATCGCTCGGAATCTCTCGAAACCAGTAGGAAACGCTCAGAATTGCTCGAAAATCGCTTAGAATCGCTCTCAACTTCTAGATCGCCTCTCTCTACTTGTATTTCTTAACTTTGAAATTTGGGGCAACTTCATAAATTTCAAAACGTATGTGTTTTTACAAATAAAAAAAGATGGCAAAATTTTCTTTTCTCTATTTTTTTCATTAGGTTTTCGAGGGTATGCGTGAAGTCATATAGCATTGTGAGGGTGTATATGATATTATGCCGACTAGAAGCGAAACCGCAATGCAAAAAAATATAAAAAGTAAAAATTTTCTTAATGTTATACTGAACAAAAATAGTGCTAATAATATTTTTTCTATATTTAGTGATGTTTTTAATTTTTTAATTTTTTTTGTTTTATAATATTATTTTATTTATATATTTTTTTAAAGAGAAAATATTATTTTTAATATAAAAACATTTTAAGAATACATTTTAATAAATATATTGATAACACGCTAGTATGAATAACAATTGTATATATATTTATGAATTAAATTTTAAATTATACTTAAAATATGTTAGTGGATATATCAAATTTTATGTTATTTCAAGAATAATACATGAATTATAATCAATATTTCATAATTAACACATAAATATATATTATGTGGGTGCATTCATTATCTACTTAAGTGGGGAGAATATCAGATATACCTTTATTGGGCTAAACCGCTTCAAAAATACCCTTCCCTAAAAAAAATTATTTATTCGGGAAAAAAACTGAAGAAAGACAAATTTGCCCTTAATTTTTGAACGTGAAAAAACACACGTTCTGCAGCTTTTCGTTGTGAAAAACTATCAAACCGTGCCAAAAGCAAGAAATAATAAGTGATTTCGAACTTGAGAGGGATCCATTTGAAATTGGCAAGAAGGAAATGGCTAGAATAAGCCGCATCAGTGAAGAAAAGGGCATGAGTCAATCTTCAATGGCGTCAATAAGTGTAAGTAGATCGATTTTTAGGGATTTGCAGGTTGTTGAGTTGCAAAATGGTTTATTGATTTGAAATAGGTGTGACTGTCAGTGAGTCTGTTGAGTCTTAGTGATTCGGTTGAGTCGCAAGAGTCGGTTGTCTCAATGAGTCGGTTTGGGTCGCAATGGTCGCTTGAGCGTCGCAGGGGTTCTAAGTGTCGTTTGAGTCGGTTGTCTCAGTAAGTCGGTTTGGATCGCAATGGTCGCTTGAGCGACGCTGGGGGTCTAAGGGTCGTTTGAGTCGGCTGTCTCAGTGAGTCAATTTGGGTCACAATGGTCTCTTGAGCGCCACATGGGGTCTAAGGGTCGGTTGTCTCAGTGAGTCGGTTTGGGTCGTAATGGTATCTTGATCTTCGCAGGGGGTCTAAGGGTCGTTTGTCTCAGTGAGTCGATTTGGGTCGCAATGGTCACTTGAGTCACATGGATCGGTTGAGTCGCATTTGTCGCTTGAGTCGCATGAGTCTTAGTGAGTCGGTTGTGTGTCGCAGAGGGTCTGAGGGTCGTTTGAGTCGCATGGGCCGGTTGAGTCGCATTGGCCGGTTGAGTCGCATTGGCCGGTTGAGTCGCATGGGTCGCTTGAGTCGGTAGAAGTATAATGTATTCTTATTTAATTGGTCATTCGGCAGGTGGCGCCAAAGCCAAAGTTTGTGTATGAATTCAAGAATATGGACAGAAAGCCAAAGATCACCACCAAGTGTTATCCTCACGAGACATAACAAAGCTGAGAGGAATCTTAGATGAATACGCGTTGCATTACTTCGAGAAGGAGTCACAATTTAAGCATTTATTCCATTTCCAATGTGACTCCACATTGACTAAGGTTCAAATGTCTATCCTCTTAAATCACTCCGTGATTATACGAGACAAGGAGTTGTGGTTCGTATTAAACGGTGTATAGTGGAGCACGCAATAATTTTCGGATTGAAATGCGGACCATATCCCAAAGGATGGGAGTCCAAAAGGGGTGATACATTCAGGCGGAAGAATTTCGGCCGTGGAAAGGTGGCCCCCACACAAATCATTGGAAAGCTTGTGAAGGGAATCTTGAGGACCGAACGAGGTTGGCAACTTTGATGTTGTTGGCCCAAGTTATGGCTTACAAGCCTTCATCAGACAACTCTATCAACCATGATCTCATTGACATGGTTGTTGACTTGGAATTTTGTGAAGACTTTCCATTGGGGCGTTACATACTCGAGAAGATTGTGGATACTTGCCGCAAGCACATTAGCGGGGAATCATCGAAACCAAAATTGTATTGTGGCGGTTTCATGATCCCACTAATGGTAAGTTATATATATTATTTGAATAACGTATGTTTTCGTACTTTTGCATTCTTATCATTTTGTTTTAATGTTTTAGTTATTTCCATTCAAAACCATCAATAGTTTGGGCGAAAAGGGATGGTATGTTGATGTTATGGATGCGGATCCATCATGCCTAAGAATGTGCAAGAAGATATGGTTAAACAATATTAATCTGAAGTATGTAGTTGTGATAAGGCTGATCGGAGATTCTAAGGTAACAATTACACAAGGGTCACAAGGAAAACAAGGGTCATAGAGGGTAATAATGGTTATTTTTTGTTTTTCAAGATATTCGAAGTATTCTTCGTGCTGAACATGAAGACGAAGGTTTACTTTTTGATCTGGACGATTATGAGGGATGCCACGATCCCGATGTTCAGATATGAATGGAACATATTCGTAGAAATCCGAAAGGATATTTGTTGGGAGGACATCCGTAAGCAAGAATTGCTGACACGAAAGCATTTCTTGGTGATAAAAAGAAGGGGAAAGGGAAAAAGAAAGGGAAGGGGACTAAGAGGAAAAAGAGCGTGGGCGAAAAAATGACAGAGATTGAAGACTCAGAAGATGAAGGAAGGGTAGGTGTTGCTGAAGCTGATGAAGAAAGAGATGGTAATGCTGAAGCTGAAAGAGAAAGTGAGGATGAAGCTGAAGGAGAAGAAGCTGCTGTTTGTCTGACACTAGAGCAGAAAATAATGAAGGAAATAAAGGAGTTGGAGAAAACAATAATCAACGCCGTAAGAGATCTTCTAAGGGATGTCGGGTTTCATTTGCCTAATCCAAAAGTACAGGCGGAAAATCCCAAAGGTGCTGAAAAGGCAAAATCAAAATCTGCCGAGAAAGATGCGAGTACCGCAAACCAATATTCCGGAACTGTTAGAGATGATGATTTTAAATTCCTTTAGCATCCATATCCATTGTCAAGAAAACAGCCAAGCGAAGAGCCGGTTGATGAATTCCTTCAACATCCATATCCAGTGTCAAGAAAAGAGCCAAGCGAAGAGCTGGTTGAGTAAGAGTCTGAAAATGACTCTGGAGATGGCTCAGAAGTGGATTTGGAAAACATTTCGAGATTAGTTGAAAATATCGCATCTGCCACCACCATTCCTCTAACTAAATACATTTCCGGAGACGTTACTGCAGTCGTTGCTCTTGATGAAGTTCCACCAAGTAAGTAATAAATAGTGAAAAAGTTCATTTGAGTCAATTTCCATCGAGAGTCGGCATGGCTCGCATAGTCGTATAAGTCGAAGGGTCGTATAAGTCGATGGGTCGGTAGAATCAAATGGGTCGCATAAGTCACACGGTCGTATAAGTCCAAGGGTCGCATATGTCGCACGGTCGTATAATTCCCATGGGTCGCAAGGGTCGCATCAAATGATTAAGTAATTTTATGCAGATGCTCCAGTGGTTACTGTCGATGAAGTCGCCGACGAGGAAACTACAGTCGCTCCAGTCGAAGAAGTCGCCCTAAGGATAAGGAGGTTTTTTCCGAGGAAACTACAGTCGGTCCTGTCGAAGAGGCCCCCTCTAAGGATAAGGAGGTTCCTTCCGAGGAATCTACAGTCGATCCTGTCGAAGAGGCCCCCTCTAAGGATAAGGAGGTTCCTTCCGAGGAAACTACAGTCGGTCCTGTCGAAGAGGCCCCCTTTAAGGATAAGGAGGTTCCTTCCGAGGAAACTATAGTGGATCCTGTCGAAGAGGTCCCCTCTAAGGATAAGGAGGTTCCTTTCGAGGAAACTACAGTCGGGCCTATTGAAGAGGCTCCCTCTAAGGATAAGGAGGTTCCTTCTAAGGAAACTATAGTGGATCCTGTCGAAGAGGTTCCCTCTAAGGATAAGGAGGTTCCTTCCGAGGATACTACAGTGGATCCTGTCGAAGAGGTCCCCTCTAAGGATAAGGAGGTTCCACCAAGTAAGTATGGTCTTTTGAGTCACAAAGGTCTCATTGGTCGTATGGGTCGAATGGGTCACAAAAGGTCGAATGGATCGAATGGGTCACAAAAGGTCGCATAGGTCACAGGGTCGCATAGGTCGTAGGGTCGCATTGGTCGCCATATGTTAAATGAAGTAATTTTTTGCAGGTGCTGGACCTTTATCGAAGGAGTTTACGGCATATGTTGAACCTCCACCGGTACCTAAACGAGTTTTAAGACCATGGAAGGCATATGTTGAACCTCCACTGGAGAAAAGAGCAAGAACAGTGCGAGGGAGAGGGCGAGGGAAAGATGATGGTGGAGTCCAAGAACCAAAAAAGAAGGTTGTTCAAGAACCCGAAAAAAGGTGGTTCAAAAACTCGATAAAAAGTTGAATGAAGAACCTTCGTCTGGTGGAAGCTGAAGGGATTAGAAAAGGGCTCGATAACCCGAGAACCTTCGTTCATTGACGCAAGTGGTGAAAGGTTGACTGCTCTATATATGTTCCTAACGAAACCTGGACATGAGATTTGGTGGAAATATGATCTAGATACTCCCCGGGGCCAGGGTTTTGGGAGATTATATTATTGCCCAACGTATGGCTTGAAGATGATGTAAGTGTTTTTAAACCCGAAGTCACAGAGGTCATTTTGTGTTGTATGTATTCATGTGTGTTAAATTTTTTTTTATTTTTTGCAGCAATTGGAGGAGGCGTTGTTGACGCAGTATTATCGTATGAAGGCATTCCCGCGATATTTAAGAAACTTTACGTTTGGCCTTGTTGTTTTCATGCAGATCCTCAAGCTATGGTCGTACGAGAATATGGACACTTTGCTAGAATTTCTTATTGATTGTTTGAATGGCAAGTATCCATTCAGAAGTACGGAACCAGTGAGTGATTTCGAAGGCTTTGTCTCGGTTCTAAACATTCCATCACTTGAGAGTATATATATATATAGGATGTCATTGGGTAGCCATCAAAACGTATTTCAAAACTCGATGAATCACGGTATACGATTGCCAATAGAGGCTTAAGAAAACGTATATCGATCCGGTGATTGAAATCTAAGAAAAGCTATCCCCAAGATGTTCATTCTCGGAGGGTTTCCTTCTTTGGCTTTGGAGAAGTTGAATGGAAATATGAGTATTATGAAGGTCTGACACAAAACAAAAATGGGAATGACTGTGGTCTTTACTCCTAAAAATTCATAGAAGCCTCGGTAATGAAAGCATGTAATGATTTGCACTGCAATTGCGACGAAAATGTTCTTTCCATGCGTGAGAAGATTGCAGCTGAGGTATTTAGTAATGGAAAATATATCACTCCACCCTGAGATTAACATAATAATAAAAGGAGTCACATGGGTAAAAGGGTCGTAGGGGTAAAAGGGTCGCATTGCCAAGGGTCAAATGGGTACAATGGTCCGAGGGTCACAGGGATCTGAGGGTCGCAGGGATCTGAGGGTCGCAGGGATCTGAGGGTTGCAGAGGTACAAGGGTCACAGAGGTTTAAGGGTCGCAGAGGTTCAAGAGTCGCAGAGGTTTAAGGCTCACAGAGATACAAGGGTCGTTCGATGAATTTACCCGTTCGAACCTTGTACCTCTGCAACCCTTGTATCTCTGCGACCCGGATCCCTACGACCCTCGGAACTTTGTACACGTTCGACCCTTGACCCTTGACCCTTGACCCTGCGATCCTTTTACCCCTGCGACCCTTGTATCTCTGCGACCCTTGTACCTCGGCGAGCCTTATTATTTCTTATTTACAAATACAATTATTTATAAATAATATGAATAATTTATTATTTATTATTTACAAATACAATCATTTACAAAAAATATGAATAACTTATTATTTATGATTTACCAATACAATTACTTACAAATAATATGAATAATTTATTATTTATTATTTACCAATACAATTATTTACAAATAATTGACTCAAATCTCTGTGATCCGTGTCCATCTGCGAATCTCAAGTCCGTGCGACACATGTCCTCTACGACCCTTGTCCATCTGCGACCCTTGTCCCTCTGCGACCCTTGTACCTCTGTGACCCTCGGATCCCTGTGACCCTTGTCCCCTTTTTACCCTTGTCCATCCGCGACCCTTGTTACAATAATAGTAAATCCACAAAACAACAATACTAACAATAATACTTACTATTGAATCATTGTAAAAAACCATCCAAACACAAACATGTAGTTCAAGTTCAAATTAATTTTCTTGTTCAAAGGAGGTTTATAGCAATCAAAATACAACTGAAAATCAAACACGGTTATTGTGAAGCCCTCTTTGAGTGAAAAACTGAAGCACAGGTGTTGGTCTACTCGCATATATTTTGACTGAGAGGGTACAACCCTCGGTCAGTCGATGGTCGAGACAAAACTTTCTCCAACCCCTTCTGGTGGAAGCGCCACCACGTGCCACGGGCCTTAGATATGCTTCCCACGGCAGTTCGTATCCTATCATCAGATATATCTTACACTGTCTATGGCAAAGACCTCTCGACCTCGCAAAACCTATTGGAAGTGTCTGCGACATCCCTAGAAAGGAATAAAAATCGTGAAAATCCTTACCCAAGTCGCGACATCATCCAAATCTGTAATGAAGTCACTTACCAATGAATCTACGACCAAATTCAAACGAATAACTGGTACCACAGTGACTGGTAAACATCTCTGAGCAGGAGTGGCGAAGGTGACGTGAAAGACCATGTTACCTTCATGAGTGAAAAGTAAGTAATCCCCAATACTTAAGTGTAGGTCGTTGAAGAAATCTTTCCACCCATCAGTGAATTCTGAGCCATCCAACTTGACTTCCCATCTTTTGTTAGACCCATTCGATTTAAGCGTTACCGTGTTGTTATCCCTCGTTTTCCCGTAAATATAATCATCGAAGAATATCTTTGGATGTCTTGTAACAAAAAACGGAAAACAAAGTCAAATATGTACATTCTCTACACATAACATACTGATAGATAGACAGACGAAGAAGATTACAATGTAGTTATCTAGATAGCGCAGAAAAATCTCTCTGAAGAAAGAAGGGAAATGTGGCATTTTCGGAAAAATTGATGGAAGATGATGAGAGTTAGAGAGAGAGAGTGTGTGTCGTTATTGTGAAAAAGGAAACGACTGTAATTCGAAAATACATGACCTAGATATCGAGTCACCGCCAGATGGAATTCGAAAAAGACATGACTGCAGAAGGTCAAGGGTCGCAGATGTTATTTTTATCAATTTTTTTCAAATATGATGAAAAGTTCGGCAGGAATTTTGGTGACAGAATTTTCGGCGGGTCGCATGGGTCACATTATGCGAAATCGATGGATTTACAGGTTAACAATGATAAAATCCCAAAAACCAATTAAAAAAATACATTTACAATGTCAAACTAATTAATGCCAAATGAGGGTCGCATGGTTCGCACAGTGACATATAAGGATCAATATATACGAAATCGACGAATTTACGAGTTTATAATGATAAAATGTCAAAAACCAATCAAAACAATACATTTAAAACGTCTAACTAATTAATTTCAATTGAGGGTCGCATGGGTCGCACAGTCACATATAAGGATCAGTAAATGTGAAATTGACGAATTTACGGGTTTGTAATGATAAAATGTAGAAAACCAATCAAAACAATACATTTACAATGTTAATCAATGGTTCAAACAGTTTATGACCTATGTGTCTCTAGTTGAGTAGTGTATAACCAATGCATGTGCTTCAAAAGAGATAGTAGTATTTTAAAAACTCGTCGGAAGAGTTTGACAAAATTTCAAAAAATACATTCAACATTCTTTTCAAATGTGATATTATTTATATTATTGTCTATATTGATTCTAAATTAGATGTATACAACCCAAATATATTATTAATGGTATGATTGTTTGGTCGCATATAAGGATCAATACATACGAAATCGACAAATTTACGGATTAACTATGATAAAATGTCAAAACCAGTCAAAATAATATTTTTACAACGTCAAACTAATTAATGCCAAATGAGGGTGGCATGGTCACATATAAGGATCAATACATGCGAAATCAACGAATTTACGGTTTTATAATGATAAAATGTCAAAAACCAATCAAAACAATACATTTAAAACGTCAAACTAATTAATGCGAATTGAGGGTCACATGGGTCGCACGGTCACATATAAGGATCAATAAATGTGAAATCGACGAATTTACGGGTTTATAATGATAAAATGTAAAAAACCAATCAAAACAATACATTTACCGCGTCAATCAATAGTTAAAACAGATTATGACCCATGTGTCTCTAGTTGAGTTGTGTATAACCAATGCATGTACTTCAAAAAGCGATAGTAGTGTTTTAAGAACTCGTCGGATGAGTTTGACAAAATTAAAAAAAAAATACATTCAACATTGTTTTCAAAAGTCGATATTATTTATATCATTGTCTATATTGATTCTAAATTAGACGTATACAATGCAAATATATTGATAATGGCATGGGTGGTTTGGTCGCATGTAAGGATCAATACATACGAAATCAACGAATTTACGGATTAACAATGATAAAATGTCAAAAACCAATGAAAACAATACATTTACAACGTCAAACTAATTAATTCCATTTGAGGGTTGCATGGGTTGCATGGGTCGCATTGTCACATAAAAGGATCAATAAATGCGAAATGGACGAACATGTGTCGGAAGGGTCACAACCGAGACAAACCCATATAAGTATCAATAAATGAGAAATAGACATGGGTTGGAAGGATCACATGGGTCGGAAGGGTCGCATTGGTCGCATGAGTCATATTTATTCGCATGAGATCGCATGAGTCCGATGGGTTCTAATTTAATCCAATTGAGGGTCGCATGGGTCGAATTCTAATGAAGAATTTATCAAATTATAATGATGAAAGTCATAAAAGCTTTAATGAAAATAATACAAATAATATAGTATTACACAATTACTAACTAACAAACCTTTATTTTTTTAAGTCGGTGTTGTCTCAGTTGTAACGTTCCAAACACTGCCAGTGATGCTGGCTTTTGAAGATGGGTTTGTCTCGACAATAATGGGCATTGTATCGACGAAGAAGACGGGGTTTGTCTCGACAAAAAATGGTTTTTGTATCGACGAAGAAGACGGGGTTTGTCTGGACAATGATGGAGTTTGTCTCGACGAAGCACACGGGGTTTGTCTCGACGAAGATGGGGTACTTCTCCGAGCCTCACCGGGTCCAGGATTCGATTCTCTTTAGGCCTCTTGCTTTGCCTTTTCTCAGCCAGCATAGGAGGTAGAACCGTAAATTCAGTCAATTGATGAGAAATGTACCAATCACTGTAATGAGGAACCAGATACACGGTTTGGTGTGCCGAACGCCATGTCTCCCGAAGGTAGTAGTTTGAACATAGATCTGGTATCTTATGACCTTTACCAACCTTATGTGTTACCGCAATTGCGTGGCTGCATGGATACTTATCCACATCAATCACTCAGACTGTTCAATTCAATAACATCATACTTGGATGCCTGTCCAAACCGTTCATGTAACATTTTTTCAACGTAAGGTGTTAACTTTTGATAATCATCACCGGTAGCTGCTTCTAGCCTATACCTTTTGAACCATTCCACTATCATTCCCAAACAAATATATTAAAGCCCTAGGATCGTAAATTTTTTTACTTCTTCAACGTTGAATTTATTGACTCGAGGCCAATAGTGGTTAATAAGTTGTACCTTTCACCCTTAAATTTGCATATTGTCCACTTAACGGGATCAAGCTCCTCTCTCTCTAAATACTTTAAAACATTAGGATACCTGAGCAAAGATCACAAAGGTCAAAAATGGCCACAAAGGTCACAACAGTCACAACGGTGGCAGAGGTACAAGGGTCGCAGAGATACAAGGGTCGCAGGGGGTGAAAGGGTCACATGGGTTCAAGGGTTGCAGGGGTACGAGGGTCACAGGGTCAAAGGGTCGCAAAGGGTACAAGAGTGGCAGAGGTGCAAGGGTCGCAGAGGTAAGAAAAGTCACAAAAGTCATTTTTGTACGTGACCTTCAAATCATTCAATAGTACTTCAAATTCGTTCGTCGTGTATGCTGTTGCACATTTGAAGAACATTTCCGCCACAGTATGAAGTTTTTCTACCATGGCCTTTATTGACGTAGCTCTTTATATTTTGCGATATTTTAAGCGCACAAAAAACATGATTAGCTTCTTTATACACTTGTTTGACTGCTTTGATCAAGCTTTTATGGCGATCAGATATCACAACGACATCACGTCCGTCCGGTATCACCTCTTTCAATCTTGACATAAACCACGACCATAATTCGTCCTTCTCGCTGTCGACAATTTCCAATGCAAGAGGATATTGGTGATGTTTATCATCTTGCGCGGTCGCCACAATCAATGCTCCCTTGTGCACTCCTGTCAGAAATGTCGCATCCACAGCAACCACTTCACGCATGTATTTCAATCCCTTTATAGCCGCTCCGACAACCATAAAAAAAGGTATCTGAAGCTTTTCCCATCATTGTCGAGCTCAAGATTTTTGATAAATGCGAGATTTCTTTGTGTAAACATGTGCAGCCACCCTGGAAGCCTCCTATAATGTTCAAAGTCATCACCGCGAATCTCCTTTTGAGCATCGAATCTGCCTCTTAATGCCATCAAATACGATACATTGGCACTGTATTTTGCTTTTACATGAGCCATCAATTGTTTTGCTGGAGGTGTTTCATAATTTCCGGTATATTCCTCTTTAAAATAATCCTTAACCATTTGCGATGTACCCTTTGTAGCTTCGGTCCATTTAGATACAGGTGAACAGTTATGAATGGGATGGTGTGTTCTCACACTAAACCGTTTGGAATTCGGGATTGCTGCCACGCGTAATTTCCATTTACAACCACTTCCGACAAACTTGCATCGTACTTCCCACAGCTTCTTGCTATCAAAATCCTGACCAATTTTAAGATCTAATCCATCTTCGAACTCGAAGATATTATTTTTGCTATTGTCAACTACCATTTCCGAGTTTTTCTCACCATCACCATACTTATGCTCTGTTGGCACATCAGAATTAACTTCATTACTGCCACAAACAACTCCATCAAATACCACATTCATGGCACACCCACCATCTTCTCTTAACCCGCTTGTATGTTCACTATCAAAATTATCCGAATCAAAAATATTTATTGTTTCTGGATTACTCTGAACTCTACTTTTGTTATTTTCACCTACAATAACATATTCATCATAATCTACAACACCTCGATCCTCACCTTCTTTAGAAATACTTCCAAAAGCAGGAATTAGAGGCTCAATTTCCCTATCAATTTCGATTTCACCCTTCACACTTGCCGATTCTATCTCCACATACAGCAGTGGTCAAATTCCTCTTATGCGATCGAACAGATAACAAATAAGATGCTTGTCATTCATTATATATGACGGCTTCCTATTTTCACAAATATCGGGCAAATAGCTTAACTTCAACTTCGTTGTATTATTTTCCACCATCATCTCTGCTCATAACTCATCAATCAGCTGATGGTATGTCAGACTAACTGGAGGACATAAGAAAAATACTCTCTGGTTTTCTTTATCTCTACCAACCCATCAGATTCTCCATTTGGGTTTTTTTCCAATTTACCATCATACAAAAAATAAATCAGTCTGAGTTTCTCATCCATCGTATTCATTACACCTGCAACAAAAACATAAAAAGAGGGATAAATTCTGTGACCCATTGCGACCGTGCGACTCGATGAGACTCTGTGACCCAGTGCGACCCTTGTACCCCTACGACCCTTTAACCCCTCTGCGACCCTTGTACCCCTTTGTGACCCTTGTACCCCTCTGCAACCCTTGTGATGCGTTCTCAAAGTTAAATAAATAACCTAAACTACCCGCAAGTGCACGACACGTGTGTAGTATTTTAGGTGTCGATCCCACAGAAACTACGCAACACAATCTAAACTCGAACTATAAATCAAACTTGCTAACGAACGAATATGGTTTGAAGAATGAAATATTGTAAGTAAATAAACGAATCGGTTCTTAACGATAAGACAAACGTTCTAGGAATCCAGTTTCACCACAAGACTACCGAAACCAATAATCAATCTATCTATCATGCAATCCCAATTAAGTTATCTAAGACAGACGATCCTAATATGATATCTACCCTCTCTCGAGGCATAGACACGTGATCTAGACAAGTTGCCCCCTACTTTCGTGGCTGACACATTGAACTAAACTCATAAGAACTATGATTCATCCGTTTCTCCCTCAACCGTTGCTACCCTACTTTCGTGGCCTAATCTCAGTTGTTCTAAACCTGATCTTCTAGGACTAGAATTCTCCTTTCGGTCCTTCTCCTAACCCCTAACACATGCATCTACGTGGCCATCGCAAACACAAGTAAATTCAAGCACTCAGATAAAGAATAGATAAACGAAAACGGGAAGATGCATTCAAGATAAATCAAAAGATGGTTTCGGGATAGCCAAGGGCTAATCCCTTCTCCTAGAACAAACAAACTACTCGCTCATGCATCTGTAAACAAACATAAACGAAATAGAAAGTCTAAGGAACATGAAAACCAAACGAAAACCAAAGTTTGGGGGTTGATCTCCAATGCTCCTCGCTTGCCTCCTCGTAAGAATCTCCTCTATCACGAACTGAATGTCAAGTCTCCCCAATGTCGTCCTCTGGCCTCCTTTTATGTCCTTAAAGTCGGTCTAAATGTTGCCTTAATCCCCCCACGAACTTCCTTTTATTTTAAGTTAAATTAACTTAACTTAAGTTGCTGCTCGGGTCGCGACCCGCTCGGGCGCTCAATGTACCTGCTCGGGTACGGCTAGGTGTGGTCGCACGGATCGCGATCCGCATGGGGTGCCCGATCGGGCATGATGTGCGCCCGGTCGGGTGATCTCGTCCCCTTTGTCCCGTGATGATCCTCGATGTTGGTCCTTAGCTCCGTGCATGTCCCTTAGCTCCGAAACGAACCGAATACGCGTAAAAACCTGTAAGAACATGAAAACACGAAAACAAGTAAAACTGATACAGAATCA
>CM071871.1:35615516-35689111 GCA_036759665.1 Gynandropsis gynandra | reverse complement strand
TTGCGACCCATGCGACCCATGAGAATCAAGTTCAAACAAACATGAATCAAGTTAAAAAATATTTTAATCGATTTCAGAAAAATATGAATCAAAATTTAAAAACAAAATAATCAATTTATTTATAAATAATATGAATAAAGTTCAAGGATGTGATGACGGGATGCCATGAGTTTTAGGGTACATCGATAATTCTTCCATTCGCAAATACATCAACGAGAACCTTCTCACACACGGAAGCAACCTTCTTGTCGCAAATTTCGGAGAACTTCTCCTCATTTCCCACTACAAGGGCTTCTAATTATTTCAAGGCAAAAGCAACCAGTCATTCGAGTTTTATTTTGTGACAGACCTTCATAATACTTGTACTGTCATTTATTTTCTCTGGAAGTGAAGGAATGAAACACTCCAAGTCGGAACATCTTGGGGAAAGCTGTTCTTATAATCTCCATCATCAGATCAATATAGGACTCCTTTAACCTTATCTGGTAGTTGTATACCGTGATGCATCGGGTTTTCAAGTCCAGTTAATGACTACCGAATGACAAGGCATATATCGAAGTTCGGGTGATGGAATGTTTACAATCAAGAGCAAGCCATCGTACTCCTTCATTGCTTTCGAACTATCTCTTAATGGATAGATGCCCACTAAATAATCAATAGGAGCCTCTGGTAATTCTCCCATATCCTCGTACATCCACATCATGAGCGTCTGCATGAAATCAATGTTATAAATGTAATAATTCCCAATCGATCTGGGAATCTCCGGATGCGATTATGCAGCTCGAACAACACCTCATCCAATTGCTGCAAAAAAAATTGACACACATGAATACATTGACCCAAAATGACCTCTGTGACCTTTGTGACTTTCGTGACTAAGGGTTAAAAAAATTACATCATCTTCAAGGCATGCGTCATCCTTTAATATGATCTTCCAAAACTTTTGCCCTCAGGGACAATCTATTTTAGATTTCCACTAACGCTCTTGGCGAGGTTTCGTCATAAATTTATATAGATGAGTCAACTGTGGACCACTAGTGTCAATGAAACAAGGCTCTTGGGTTATCTTTCCCTCTTTCTATCCCTTGGGCTTCCGCATAAAATATTGATTCCCTGCATGTTCTTGAACCACCTTTTCTGCGGGTTCTTGAACCACCTCTTCTTCGGGTTCTTGAACTACCTCTTCTACGGGTTCTTCAGCAGCAACAACTTTCCCTCGCCCTCGGGTTGCCCTTGTTGTTGGTCCACCTCATGGGTTTTGTTCCCCAACTATTTTTGCTTTTATCGCCGGTGACTAATTTGACAGAGGTTCAATATATGGCTCATGTCTTGCCATTGGTGGTCTTAACTTTCATTTAATTACCGTTGGCTATAACACTCATTCGATGAAGCCCCATCATCTGCATAAAAAATACTTCATTCATTAGACTCATCCACCGTGACCCATGGGACATATGCGACCCCTGCAACCCTTGCGACCTATGCGACCCTTGGAAATAGATGACTCATGGGACATATGCGACCGGTGTGACATATGCGGCCAATGAGATCCATGCGACCCTTGCGACCTTTCGGACCCATGCGACTCATGTGACTTTTTGTAATCCATGCGACCCATGCGACCTTGATGACTCAAATGAACCATGCGACATAGCGACCTTTTGTGACCCATGCGACTTTTTTGACTCAAATTACCTTTGTGACTCAATATTACTTCTTGGTGGAACTTCGACCTCTTTGACTGGAACTTCTAGACTTCCCTCAGCACCAACATCCGCGATGACCTCTACGACAGGAACCACTGCAGTATCCTCGGCAGGAACCTCGTCAGGAATACGAACGACAACATCTGCATAAAAATTACTTCATTCATTAGACTCATCCTTCAAGACATTGATGTGTATTATGCGATATCTGCTACATATGCAACCTATGAGACATATGCAACCCTTGCAACATATGCGTCCCTTGCGACCCATGCGACCCAAGCAACCCATGCAACCTTTGTGACCCATGAGACTCATGCGACCTTTTGTGACCCATGTGAACTTTTTGACTCAAATGACCTTTGTGACTCAATATTATTTCCTGGGTGTAACTTCGACCTCTTTGACTGGAACTTCTAGAGTTCCCTCAGCAGCAACATCAGCGGTGACCTCTTCGATAGGATCCACTAGAGTATCCTCAGTAGAAACCTCGTCAGGAACACCAACGGCTGCATCTGCATAAAAGTTACTTCATTCATTAGACTCATCATTCGTGACATTGATGTAACCCATGCGATATCTGCTACATATGTAACTCGTGCGACATATGCGACCCTTGCGATCTATTCGACCCAAGCGACCCATGCGACCTTTGTGACCCATGTGGCTCATGCGACCTTTTGTGACCCATGCAATCTTTTGACTCAAAAGACCTATGTGACTCAATATTACTTACTTGGTGGAACTTCGATAGGAGCAACCACTGGAGGAACCTCTTTAGAAATGTATTCAATTAGAAGAATGATGGCGGCAAATGTAATATTTTCAATTAATATTGAAATGTTTGCCACATCCTCTTCTGAAGCATCTCAAGAGTCATTTTCAGCATCAGACTCCACCAGCTCTTCGCTTGGCTCTTCTCTTGTTACTAGATATGGACGTTGAAGGAAGTCGAAATCACTATCTCTGAGAGTGTCGGAAGATTTGTGTCCGGTTCTTCTATCAATCTCGTTAGACTTGGATTTTACCTTGTCAACACCTTTGGGATTTCTCCCCTTTGATTTTGGATTAGGCAAATGAAACCCGACGTTTCATAGAAGTCTCTTACGACGTTGATGATTCTTTTCCCTGAATTTTTTATTTCCTTTATTAATTTCTGCTCCAGTTTCGGAAGTAATGTAGCTTCTTCTCTTTCAGCTTCAGCTTCATCATCACCTTTTCTTTTAACTTCAGTTTCAACATCACCTTCCCTTTCTTCATAAACTTTAGCATAACTTACAAATCCTTCCTCTTCATCAACTTTAGCTTCAGATATGGGTGGAACATCTACAACCTCTATTGCTTTTTCACCCATGCTTTTAGTTCTCTTAGTCCCATTCCCTTTCCCCTTCTGTTTATTACCAAGAGCTGCTATTCGCGTCAACAGTTCTTGCTTACGATTTAATCCCAACAAATACCCTTTGGATTTTTTATGTATCCATTCATATCTAAACATCGGGTTTGTTGCATCCCTCGTAATCTCCAGATAAAAAAGTAAAGCTTCCTCGTCATGTTCGGCGCAAAGAATACTTTGAATATCCTGCAAAAAACAACAAATAACCATTATGACCCTTTTTTACCATTGTGACCCTTATGTCATTGTTACCTTAGATTCTTCGATCTACCTCAAAACGTCTACATAGTTTGTATTAAAATTGGATTTTACCCTCTTCTTGCACATCCTGGGGCATGATGGATCGACATCTATAACATCAACATACCATCTGTTTTCACCCAGACTAAAAATGCTTTTGAATGGAAGTAACTAAAACATCAAAACAAAATGATAAGATGCAAAAAGTCCGAAAATCATTACTCTTATTCTAATAATATATACAATTTACCATTAGTGGGTTCATGAAACCGTAAGAATGCCATTTTGGTTTCAGTGATTCCTCGCTAACGTGCTTGTGGTAAGTATCAACAAGCTTCTCGAATGTGTAAAGCCCCCATGGAAAGCGTTCACCAATTCAAATTCATCAACCATGTCAATGAGATCATGGTTGATATAATTGTCGGTTGAAGGGTTGTGATCCAAAACTTGCCACACAACATCAAAGTTGCCAACCTCGTCCAATCGGCGGAATTCTTCACCTTCATAAGCTTTTCACTCACTTGTGCGACGATCACCTTTCCACGGTCGAAATTCTTCAGCCTGAATGTATCATCCCTTTTGGACTCTCATCCTCTAGAATAAGGTCCGTAGTTCAATCCGGTAATTAGTGCATGTTCCACTATAGAGTACCGGATAGGAACACCGTTTTGCGATGAACCACAATTCTTTCTTGTCCCGCACAATCATGGAGGGATTTAATAGAAGATACATTTGAACCTTTGTCAATATTTAAACACATTGGAAATGGAATAAATGCCTAAATTATTCCTTGTTGAAGTAATGCAACTCATATTCATCTAAGATTTCTCTCAACTTTTTTATTGTCTCGTGAGGATAACACTTGGTGATGATCTTTGAAATTTTATCCATGTGCTTGAATTCATAAAAAAAATTCGGCTTTGGCGACACCTGTAAAATAACCAATTAAAAATACATTAGACTTCTACCAACTCAAGCCACTTGGCGACTCAAGCGACCAATGCGACTCAAGCAACCCTTGCGACTCAAGCGGCCTATACGGCTCACGCGACTCAACCCTAGCAACTAGTGTGGCCGTTGCGACCCAATTAGTCTCTTGACTCAAAGAGGGTGATTAGTCTCAAGAAATTCACTATGACTCCTGACCCTCTTCGACTCTAGCGACTCAATGAGACTCAAGCAACCTTTGCGACTCAAGCGACCCTTGAGACCCAATGACTCGCTTGAGTCGAAGAGGGTCATGAGTGTCAAGCGACTCACTGAGACTCCTAACCATCTTCGACTCAAGGGACTCACTCAGACTGAAGCAACTCATTGAGACCTACAACAATTTGAAATCAACAAAAAATTTCGCTTTCGACAGCCTGATCTCTAATGCATTTCATCTGCAACGTAAAACCCTATCCACTTACAGACGCCATTGAAGATTGACTCGTGCTCTCTTCTTCACAACTAATCCTTGTCATTTCTTTCAAAATTTTCTTGGTCTCAACTTCGAAATTTCCTTCTTGCTTACTTTGAACTCGATCCTTGCTCTTAACTTCGGAATGCCCTATCGCTCCTTGCGCTCAACTTTGAAACAGTTTTTCGTTTCGAAAAACTGCCAAATCGTGTATGTTTTCATGTGCGAAATTAAGGGCGAATTTATCTTTTTTTCATTTTTTTCTAATTAATAATTATGTTTAGGAGGATATACATGAAATAAGAAAGTCCTACGGGAGTATTCTTGATATTCCCCTGATTGAATCTAACTAATTGTAGTTATGGGTTAACCAAATTAAAATTAAAATGACTTGGGTTGGGTATAGAGAGTCATGTAGAGAGAGAGAGCTTTCTTTAATGTAGAGGAGAAATGGTCGGCCAGTGAAAGAAAAAGTTTTAATGGGGAAGAGAAATGGTCGGCCAGTGAAAGAAAAAGTTTTAATGGGGAAGAGAAATGGTCGGCGAGTGATTTTCTTTAACGGGATGCATAAACCCTGTTAACAATATTATTGCCAGAAAAGTTGAATATGAGTTATGTACGTAACAATATTTTAATAGCATTTTCAAACAATGATAATAATACAAAATTAAGTTTAAATGTATGCGATAAGGAAAAAAGTGATAAAGATCAAATATTTAATGATATCATTACCTAACCCATCTAACGCGCGTTAAAGTCAACAAAAATGGAGAGTTGTACCCTCGGAAACGCAATGGTTGTGAGACGAGGTAACTTCAAAAATATCTTCGTAGGGCTAAAACACTTCAAAAATATCCTTTTCGAAAAAGAAAATATTTCTAACTTCAAAAGTATCCGTATAAATGTTGATATTCCTAAAATACCCCTGCGACTTTACGACCCAGTTCGACCCAGCGACCCAGTTTGACCCCTGTGACCTTTGTCCCTCTTCGACCCTTGTTCCTCTGTGACCCTTGGACCTCTGCGACCCTTGTCCCTCTTCGACCCTTGTTCCTCTGCGACCCTTGGACCCCTGCGACTCTTGTCCCCCTGCGACCCTTGTTCCTCTGCGACCCTTGGACCCCTGCGACCCTTGTTCCTCTACGACCCTTGGACCCCTGTGACCCTTGTCCTTCTGCGACCCTTAGACCCCTGCGATACTAATTTATTATTTACAAATTATTTACACATAATAAGAATAAAATTTGAAAATAGAGCTCAAATCAAAATATGTTGGACCCGTGCGACCCCTCCGACCATTGCGACCCTTTTGACCATTGCGACCCTTCCGACCATTGCGACCCTTCCGACCATTGCGACCCTTCCGACCATTGCGACCCTTCCGACCATTGCGACCCTTCCGACCATTGCGACCCTTCCGACCATTGCGACCCTTCCGACTAGTCTTTTCAATGTCAGACTACACTGCCTTTCCCAGGTTCTAGCTATGCTTTTTATTTTACCAATGCATGCACCTTGGTCATTCTTTGTATTTATTGTCTTTCTGGATTTTAGGAGTCCATTTATTTTTCGTAATAAATAGAGGAGGAAAGCTACAACAACAAGCACCAAATCATCTCTTGTTTCGAGTCTTTCATTCTCCCAAAAGGGCGATTTCTAACATCTAATTCTCTGAAAAATCCTTGTTACCTTTGTGACCGTTAAGGTCACATGGTCGACCCAGAGCATCGTGCTGTCTATTTGTTACTCAATGTCTTGGTAATCGTCGGACTCAGTCTGTATGCAGATACACACAAGTACTTACAACATGGATGGAGTACTTTGTGATGTATCTGCACTACATAAGGTCTTGGTAATCGGCGGACTCAGGCATCAAGCTCTATCCGCGTTACCTAAGGTCACGGTTGGAGGTCATTTGCTACCGTGGAACTCACCGTACATGACTCAAAACCCGAAATGTCAATGGAGCATTTCTTGCGGGGAAGGAGTCATTAATCTTCGGCAAATTTGACCTTTTTTTCTTTCCTTTTTTTTCTCGTACTTTGCCTTCTTCTTTCTCGAACTTCTTTTTGCCTTTTTCTTTTGCTTCAACTTTTTTCTTTCCTTGTTTTAACCGTTGTGACCTTTGAGACCTTATGTAACCTTATGTAACTCTTGTGACCTTTGTAACCTTTGAGACCTTATGTAATCAATATTTAAACGTTGAAAATGTCTTATTTTGCATCTATTGTTCGTAAGATTATGAAAGAAGTCGAATCAATATACAATCTTCGAAAATATTATACGGAAAAGGAAATATAATATCGCATAATATTATACAATCTTCGAAAATAATTCTGATTTAAATAAGATATCAGAAAATATCCAGAATATCTCATAGAATATCATCAGAATAACTTTTGTGACCTTTGTAACCCATGGACGACTCATGCGACCACATAATACCCTTGTTCGACTCATGCGACCTATGCGACTCGGTGCGACTTGTCGTTTTGCTGTCAGACTCCTGTCTTGCCACCAATGTGACCCATGCGACCCATGTGACCCTTCCTACCCATGGACTTGTCGTTTTGCAGTCCGAATCTTTTCTTCCGACCCATGTGACTCCTGTCTGCCGACCCATGTGACCCTTCCGACCCATGTGACCCTTCCGACCCATGTATATAAGTTAACGTCTACGTCTCTTCTCTTAGTATGCGTATCTAACCCATATTTCTATGAAAAATCTTTTTTAACTTTGTGACCTGCGTGGCGCAGTCACCATTGTCGACGCAGGGCATCGTGCTGTCTATGTGTTACTCAAGGTCTTGGTAATCGGCGGACTCAGGGTCTATGCAGTCACTAACGAGTTACGGGGGTGACTTAGGTGACGGTGTTGGGTTACTCTTCAAATGTTCACTGGAAGACCAAATACATGGCAGGAGATGTCGTAGGTGACGGTGTTGGGTCACTCTCTGCTAATGTAATATTTCTCCAGTGAACTCATGCGACCCATGCGACCCATGCGACCCTCAATGAACTATTTCTCCAGTGGAAATAGAATGCGTGCAGAATCTTTGATTGACTTTGTAAATGTATTGTTTGTTAGGAAAAATAATTAAGCACCCATGCGACCCTCAATGAACTATTTCTCCAGTGGAAATAGAATGCGTGCAGAATCTTTGATTGACTTTGTAAATGTATTGTTTTGATTTGGAATCTTTGTAAATGTATTGTTTTGATTTGGAATCTTTGTAAATGTATTGTTTTGATTTAGAATCTTTGTAAATGTATTGTTTTGATTTAGAATCTTTGTAAATGTATTGTTTTGATTTAGAATCTTTGTAAATGTATTGTTTTGATTTAGAATATTTGTAAATGTATTGTTTTGATTTAGAATATTTGTAAATGTATTGTTTTGATTTAGAATATTTGTAAATGTATTGTTTGATTTAGAATCTTTGTAAATGTATTGTTTGGATTTAGAATCTTTGTAAATGTATTGTGATTTAGAATCTTTGTAAATGTATTGTGATTTAGAATCTTTGTAAATGTATTGTGATTTAGAATCTTTGTAAATGTATTGTGATTTAGAATCTTTGTAAATGTATTGTGATTTAGAATCTTTGTAAATGTATTGTGATTTAGAATCTTTGTAAATGTATTGTGATTTAGAATCTTTGTAAATGTATTGTGATTTAGAATCTTTGTAAATGTATTGTGATTTAGAATCTTTGTAAATGTATTGTTTTGATTGGTTTTTGTCATTTTATCATCCCAAACCCGTAAATTCGTCGAGTTCGCATCTATTCATCAATATATGCGATCATGCGACCCTAATTTGGCATATATGCGACCAAGCGACCCATGCCATTAACAATATATTTGAGTTGTATATGTCTAATTTAGAATCAATATAGATAATAATATAAATAATATCGACATTTGAAGAAAATGTTAAATGTATTGTCTAATCATCCACCGAGTTCTTAAAACACTACTATCACTTTTGAAACACGGGCATTGGTTATACACAACTCAACTAGGTACACATGGGTCACAATCTGTTTTAACCGTTGATTGACGTTGGTTTTTGTCATTTTATCATCTTAAACCCGTAAATTCACCGAGTTCGCATCTATTCATCAATACATGCGACCATGCGACCCATGCGACCCTAATTTGGAATTCATTAGTTTGACGTTGTAAATGTATTGTTTGATTGGTTTTTGTCATTTTATCATCTTAAACCCGTAAATTCGCCGAGTTCGCATCTATTCATCAATACATGCGACCATGCGACCCATGCGACGCATGCGACCCTAATTTGGAATTCATTAGTTTGACGTTGTAAATGTATTGTTTAATTGGATTTTGTCATTTTATCATCTTAAACCCGTAAATTCGCCGAGTTCGCATCTATTCATCAACACATGCGACCATGCGACCCATGCGACCCATGCGACCCTCATTTGGAATTATTTCATTTTCACCAGAATTCCCGCCGAACTTTTCACCAAAATTTGAAAAAACTTTTCGAATTCCATCTGACGGACGGCGATTCGTATTCGAGCTGTTTCCTTTTTTCTAATAACGAAACTCTCTCTCTAACTCTCATCATCATCATCATCATCATCATCATCATCATCATCATCATCATCATCATCATCATCATCATCATCATCATCATCATCATCATCATCATCATCATCATCATCATCATCATCATCATCATCATCATCATCATCATCATCATCATCATCATCATCATCATCATCATCATCATCATATATGCATTAGTTTGACGTTGTTGTAAATTTATTCGGTTATCGCAGACACTTCCGATACAGTTTGCGAGGTCGAATGGTCTTTGCGGTAGACGAAGTAAGGTTGATCTGACAACCAATTACACAGACGTTTGGGAGGCACAAAAGTTACCGCCAAAATTTGAAAAACCTTTTCGGATGGCGGACGGCGATTCGTATTCCAGCCGTTTCCTCTTTTCTAATAACGAAACTCTCTCTCTAACTCTCATCATCATCATCATCATATTGCCGAAAATGCAAACGACTTGTGACGGCGATTCGATGTCAGGGTCATCTTCTTCTGAAGAGAGGATTTTCACGGTACCAATCACGCGTTCAAATCTGGCCAGAGATGCAGTGGTAAGTGAGGATTTTCACGGTATCATCATCATCATCATATATGCATTAGTTTGACGTTGTTGTAAATTTATTCAGTTATCGCAGACATTTCCGATAGAGTTTGCGAGGTCGAATAGTCTTTGCGGTAGACGATGTAAGGTTGATCTGATAACCAATTACACAGACGTTTGGGAGGCACATCTAAGGCCCGTGAAACGCAATGGCGCTAGCATCACCATGGGTTGGACAAAGTTTTGTCAAGATAATAGCTTTAACGTAGGTTGTACCCTCAAAGTCGTGGTTTAAAGTCGGGTTTAACCCCAAAATTGAAATTGGAACCCATTTCGAAGATGTTCCCTGTCTTCTGCCTTGCCCTATAAATTTTCTTAAATTAAATTTGTTTTAATTTGGTTGGTTTTTGATTTTGGTTAAATTTATTTTGAACAACAAAATTATGTTTTTTTTTTTGTTGGTTTTTTTAACTATTATTCAATAGAATGTATTATTGTTAGTATCGATGAGTCGTCCATGGGTTACAAAGGTCAAAAAAGTTATTCTGATGATATTCTATGAGATATTCTGGATATTTTCTGATATCTTATTTAAATCAGAATTATTTTCGAAGATTGTATAATATTATGCGATATTATATTTCCTTTTCCGTATAATATTTTCGACTTCTTTCATAATCTTACGAACAATAGATGCAAAATAAGACATTTTCAACGTTTAAATATTGATTACATAAGGTCTCAAAGGTCACAAGAGTTACAAAACGTCAGAAAGAGGTTTAAGAAGAAGAACATGAAGATGAAGAGTAAAAAAAGGCCAGAAAGAAGAGGAACAAGCAAATTTAATCGTTTGCGTCATCTTATTTCCATTACTATCCTCTAAATAAAACTTGGAACCTGAGCTCCAATCTATTGGTTTCTTCTTCCTCATCAACCCAAAGAGAAATCACCCGACTTTAGGATGTACTAAACTACTATTTTATGTATATAGACCCTGAGTCCGCCGATTACCAAGACCTGGGTCGACCATGTGACCTTCGTGATGAAACAAGAGATGATTTGGTGCTACAAATTGTTGTAGCTTTTCGGTTTTTCCTCCTCTATTTATGTTAGAGAATTCTATAGGATAGAAAAAATTAGAAGAGATTGTAGTTGATGGAAAAGGTTGTGTTTGCTTTTGGTTTATTCATACACTATTTATAGGAGTAAAAAATACAAACAACCCGTGCATTTAAAGATAATAAAGATACTTCTAATAATGAGATAACCTTCAAACTACCTGTGCATTTAAAGATAATAAAGATACTTCTAATAACGAGATAACCTTCAAACTACCCGTGCATTTAAAGATAATAAAGATACTTCTAATAACGAGATAACCTTCAAACTACCCGTGCATTTAAAGATAATAAAGATACTTCTAATAACGAGATAACCTTCAAACTACCCGTGCATTTAAAGATAATAAAGATACTTCTAATAACGAGATAACCTTCAAACTACCCGTGCATTTAAAGATAATAAAGATACTTCTAATAACGAGATAACCTTCAAACTACCCGTGCATTTAAGTTGGTTTGACTGATTCTAGAATGTTCAAGGGTCCGCATGGATCGCAAGGGTCGCATGGGGATAATAGGTCGCAAGGGTCGTATGAAGGTCCAATACACTGGGATAGTTGGAGTCGCAAGAAGGTCCAGTGTATTGGACCTTCTTGCGTCTCCTACCATCCCACTGTATGTGACCTTAATGCTACAACACAAGAGATGAGAAAAATCAAAGTAAAATCAAAGTAAATGAAGCATCTTTCATGTAAATGATCAAGAGTAAAACTTTCTTACGAATACTAATCGACTCCCCGTGAATGCTTGAACAAGTTCCGTCACTCGGTAACCATTTGGTGTAACGGGGAAAGACGTAAGGTGAAGAGAGTTGAACATTGGAATAAACTTTTCAATAAACCTTCGATCGATTCTACGTAATAGATGATAAACCTGAACAAGAGAAACTAAGTAAAAAAAACTCGTCTTAAGATAATAAAAATTTAATCTTTCGAACAAATTCAAGTGATTTACCTGAGCATGAGTTAAAATTCGTCGTGTTGGCTTCATACAACTTTCGTCTATTATGTGGAATCGATCGAAGGTTTATTGAAAAGTTTATTCCAATGTTCAACTCTATTCACCTTACGTCCCCTACCTACCAGTGTATTGGACCTTAATGACAACACAAGAGATGATTTGGTGCTACAAATTGTTGTAGCTTTTCGGTTTTTCCTCCTCTATTTATAAACTCATATTCAACGAAAAATAAATGAACTCCGTTTTAACCAAGGTGCATGCATTGACCACATTAAAGAACCTTTTAATATAGGTCTTGAATGAATGAATGTATTGATCGCAAGGGTCGCATGGATCGCAAGGGTCAAATGGGTCGCATGGGTCGCAAGGGTCGCATGGATCGCAAGGGTCAAATGGGTCGCATGGGTCGCAAGGGTCGTATGAGGCTCTGTGACCCTTGTACCAAATATTAGAAAAAAAACAATGTACCAAATATTATAAAAAAAACAATGTACCAAATAATAGAAAAAAGAATGTACCAAATATTAAAAAAAATGTACCAAATGTTCACATCTACCAGTCCAAAAAAAACAATGTACCATATATCAATTTAGTCATCTTCGGGTTCATAGATACGTTCTCCATTACTATATATATCAGCCGCCATCTTCTCACGCATGGAAGTAACCTTGTCGTCGCAAATACGAAGAAACATATCCATATCCTTTGATAACGAGGCTTCTACGAATTTATAGGAGAAAACACCACAGTCATTCCCGCTTTGGTTCTGTGGCAGACCATCATAATACACATACCTCCATTCATCTTCTCCAGAAGCCAAAGAAGGAAACCCTCCGAGAATGAGCATCTTGGGGACAGCTTTTCTTATCCTCTCAATCACCGGATCGATATGTGTTTCCTTAAGGCTCATCCTGCAGTCGTATACCGTGATGCATCGGGTTTTGAAATCCGCTTTGATGGCTACCCAATGACATCCTACCCATCGATTATTTATCGATGGAATGTTTAGAACCGAGACAAAACCTTCATAATCACTAATTGGTGGGTTGGCGTTCAAAAACTGACTAAGCTTTTCCGGCAAAGTTTCCATATCCTCGTACGTCCACATCGAGAGCGTCTGCATGAAAGCAACAGGACAAACGTAATAATTCTGATACGCGCTGGGATCCGATGCCAAGCGAGAAGACAGCTCCATCAACGCCTCATCCAATTGCTGCAAAAAAAAATTAACACACAGGAATGCATATGACACAAAACTCCGTGAGACTAAGGGTTTAAAAAAACTTACTTCATCTTCAAGCCATGCGTTGGCCTTTAATATAATCTCCCAAAACTTTGGCCCCCGGGGAATATCTAGCTCAGATATCCACCACCGCTCATGTCGAGGTGCCTTCAGGAACCAATATAGCTTAGTCAACTTTTCACCGCTAGCATCAGTGAACGAAGGAAATCGGGTTATCAAGCCCTTTACTAATCCTCTGGGATTCCACACAAACTCCTCAGGTTCTTGAACCACCGTTTTTTCGGGTTCTTGAATTGTTCTTGCTCTTTTCGCCGGCGGAGGTTCAACATATGGCGCAGACTCCTTCGATAAAGGTCCAGCACCTGCATAAAATTTACCTCATTAAACATATGGCGACCAATGGGACCAATGCGACCTATGCGACCAATGGGACCAATGCGACCTATGCGACCAATGGGACCAATGCGACCTATGCGACCTATGCGACCCATGCGACCATTTGACTTTAGCGACCCAGTGACACATGCGACATATGAAACCCATGCGACTCTAACGACCCTGCGGCTTATGCGACCCTACGACTCTAACGACCCTACGGCTTATGCGACCCTACGACTTATATGTCTCGATGGAAATTGACACTCAAATGACCTTTTCACTAAATATTACTTACTTGGTGGAACTCCATCAGGAGCAAGGTTTCTTGACACTGGATTTGGACGTCGAAGGAATTCAAAAGCAAAATCACCAACAGTGTCGGAAGATTGGGTTTCGGTGATCGCAACTTTCTCGGCAGCCTTTGATTTTGGATTAGGCACATGAATCCCGACATCCCTTAGAAGGTCTCTTACGGCGTTGATGATTCTCTTCTCCGACTTCCTTATTTCCCCTATTAATTTCTTCTCCAGTGTCAGAGGGACTGCAGCATCAGCATCAGCATCAGCATCACTCACGCACTCCTTCCTCTTAGTCCCTTTTTCCTGCAAAATGACCAATTACGAATACATTATACTTCTACCGACCTAAGCGACCCATGCGACTCAACCGACCCATGTGACGTAACCGACCCGTGCGACCCTCAATTGACGTGTGCGGCCCATGCGACTCAAACGACCCTCAGACACTCCGCGACACTCAAACGACCATTGCGACCTAACCGACTCACTGACACTGACACTCACCCGTTTCAAATCAATAAACTGAGTCTAAGATGGTCATGAAACTACTGCGACCCTTGCTACTCAACCGACTCACGGAGTCGAAGATGTTCATGCAACTCCTGCGACCCTTGCGACCCTTGCGACCTAACCGACTCACTGACACTGACACTCACCCGTTTCAAATCAATAAACTGAGTCTAAGATGGTCATGAAACTACTGCGACCCTTGCTACTCAACCGACTCACGGAGTCGAAGATGTTCATGCAACTCCTGCGACCCTTGCGACCTAACCGACTCACTGACACTGACACTCACCCGTTTCAAATCAATAAACTGAGTCTAAGATGGTCATGAAACTACTGCGACCCTTGCTACTCAACCGACTCACGGAGTCGAAGATGTTCATGCAACTCCTGCGACCCTTGCGACCTAACCGACTCACTGACACTGACACCCATTTCAAATCAATAAACCATTTTGTGACTCGAAAGCTTGCAAAACCCTAGAAATCGAACTACTTACACTTATTGACGCCATTGAAGATTGACTCGTGCTCTCTTCGTGCTCTCTTCGCCAGTTTCCTTCTCGCCAACTTCAAATCGTTCGCCAACTTCAAATCGTTCCCTCTCAAGTTCGAAATCACTTATTTCTTTCTTGCTATCAACTTATAAACAGGTTTCACGGTGAAAAACTGTTCGGCTTTCTCGTTTTCGGCAGTTTTTCACGTCGAAAAACTGCCGAACTTCTATTTTTCTACGTTCGAACGTTAAGGGCAAATTTGTCTTTTCCTCAGTTTTTATTTTTCGGATTCAATAATTATTTTGGGGAAGGGTATTTTTGAAGTGATTTAGCCTTTTGAAAGTATTTCTGATATTCCGCCTTGTGAGACTCTTAACAAGAGTAAACATTCCTTGTTTTGGTTTTGTTATATATATTTTTTAAATTATTTCAATTATCTGTTGATATATAAATTAAAATCTTAATATATACCGTGAGAGCGACCCATACATGTGTTGTGAGTGCCATAACTTTTATAAAATAAGTGATACAATATTAGAATAATGAATATGAGGAAGCTAATTTAATTGATCAGTACGACGGAGTTTATTTGTTAGTGAATCACAATTTTTTTTAATTCTTTTTCTAATATAAATTTAGCAAAGTTCAAAAAATCAAGTGCTAGGCATACAGACATCCAACGTTTAGCATCTAAAGCGTCTAGGTATATATTATATATATATATTATTTAATATAATGATAATCCAATATTAATTCGAAACATTTATAAGAAAATAAAAAAACATATATAAATAAGTAATTTAGTATTTATAAAAAATATTTATAAATATTTCATTGACAATATAAAACTTACGACGACAAACAACATCATAAAAAACAAAATACAAAAAACAGACGTCGAGTGAGGATAATGTTAGACCAATGCAATGACGAATGCGAGAGATGAAACCGTTGATGGAGATGAAACAAAGACGAAAATAAGAAATAAAGGCGATGACAAGAGATGAAAGTGATGATAACATACGAGAGACGATGGCGGATAAGAACACGAGGATGAAGGCAAAGACGAGAATTAGAGACAAAAGCGAGAACGAGAGACTGAGGTGAAGTCAAATAGACGAGAGACGATGTAATAGATATAAGCAGACGAATGCAATGATGAAAGCAAATGCGATAAAAGATAAATTCGTGGATGAGTATCATTGTTATTTTTTTTAAGTACCAGAACGACGTTGTTTTGGCGTCAATTATTTTATAAAAAAATATATCTAGAGATTAGTCGGACGGTTAAGGGTGCTATCGCCAAGGCGGACACCTAGAACGTTTTTTAGAACATTGGAATTTAGTGAAAATAGATTGGACTGTACTTGATCCTTTGTTGAGCAAATTTACGACTGCATTCACAACCATGAAATTGGACATTTGTTCATGGTTTGTTAATTGTTCAGATATGGAGTTGGAAAAGTAAATTTATTTTCTGAGTTATTTTTAGTGATATTAAATTCCTACTCATTTTAAAGATATGTGTTACGTTGCAGATTTATTTAATATATTAAATAAGTTGTTATAACCTGTTTTCAATTGCAAACAATTTGAAACATACCATATTCAAACAAATTTTACCTAGACCAAATCTTGTGTGTCATAACTGATAGGTTTAGACATGAATAAATAATTGTTCAATAATAAAATAGAGATAAAAAATATCAAAATGAAACATCAGAATTTTACGTGATTCAACAAAATGCTTACATTTATGGACGAATAATATAAGGTTTTTACTCACTCTAAAACATTACAAAACTTGCTCTCAAATTATAAGAAAAAAAGAATAATATATCTCTTACAAAAAGAAAAAAATCTTTGAAGCATACAATAGAATAACCTTAAAAATTAGGAATGATATCTCTATCTTTTTCTCTTTTTCTTCTTTTTGTTTTTGGATAAGATGAAAAAATGAGGTTCAAATGCCTCATATTTATAGTGTAAGATTTGTATAGAAAACAATAAGAAGTGAAAACAAAAATTCCTTAAAATTGTGCCATTATTTCTTATTTTTTTTTATTTTCCTCCACTTTTTTACCATTTTCTTTCTTTTCAACAATCTTTTATTTTACCAATTTTAATAATTATTTTTTAAACAATAGTATTTTAGGTTATATAACAACATAAATTTATAGATACCATTTAGATTTAAATGACCCGAGTTTCTTGTAAATCTTGTATTTCTATTACCATTGCTCATCGAGTTTAACTTATTCAGCTAACCTATTTGGAACAAGGCTATAATATTTTTTATATTTCTATATAATTATCTATACATTAATAAAATTATTATTTAGTACACTCTAGATACAAATAATTTGAATGTTTCATTTTATTTTTTGTATTTATATTTCCATCCAACAAATATCCAATTTAAATATTTGTATTCATTTTTTTCTACTTGAATATCCAATTTTTCGGTCAAATGCAAATATTTTAAATATTATCCTATTTTTAATATGGTATAAGATACTTTTTTAAAAACAAATTCAAATTTAATAATTTTATGCGATAATAACTTTATTTTATATTATTTGAAAATTTTATTAATCCAAGGGTTTTTTTAATAGTAAAACAAAAACACTTCAAAAATTTTGAATTATCCCAATCTTTAAAATGTTATAAAATTATAAAATATTACATGAATTAAAATGATAATTATAAAGATATTAAATCTAAATTAAAAAATAAAATATAAATTATAAGTATTATATGTATATACAAACATTTTGAGATATTATGTTAATTTATATATCAAACTATTCAATTTTAAAAAATCTTAGAAAACACATTAACTTCTTTCAAAGTGTCAAAGTTATTAATAAATTATTTTTAATCATTAAATTTTATGTTATTTTTATAACAATATACAAACACTGATAATTATTTAAAAATTTAACACATGAATATTTATATTTGCCAACCATATAGTAGTATCTACCCATTGTACATTAAAATTAATTTGGTAGTAACAAGGATAATAAATGCATTATTATGTACTTAATATGTATTTATGAATTTTTAAAAATTTATATATATAATTTTTTTTTTTTGTAAAATTAGCAGTTGTATATTACTTTGATTTTATCCACTATTTTTAGGAAGAAGGTTTAGAAATATTTGAACTATCATATTTTGCTGTAACTGTTGAGTTTGTATCATTGCGAAAAATATAGATCTAGATTTTAACGACGATGAAGTGAAATTTTATTTAAATTGCCATGTCATGTCCACCGGTATTTACATGAGAAATTACATTTAAAAATATATAAAATTTAACTAAACTTCTAGAATAAGCTTGGTAAAAATTAAGTCGAAGAGGCTAGTTTATGAGGACTTAATTATATGTCATTTGTAGTTTAGAACAGTAGTTTGAGGAAATAAAATTAATTATGATTTTTACTTTGATCTTGTCAATAAAGATTTGTGTATGTCGAAGGTGGGTAATGACATGCATTTCTTGTTGTCATGTTGTTTAAAGAAGGCTAAGTTATAGATACAACCATTTGTCTCAGATTTTTATTTCCGATCATGATGACAAACAACATATACACAATACATTAAACTATAAATTGACCAGAGGTGTGGAAACATTTGAACAACATAGGCGATATTGTTGCTCTTGAGCTGAGAATTATGTTCGAAAGACCAAATAAATTTAATTGAATAAAAGATCACATGAGTCATTTCTAAAAAAAAGGGAAACCTTCTCGTCGTGATAGAACGATGACTTGCAACAATGGTCTTCGGAAATGATATAATGCAGGTAGATGTAATAAACTAACCAAAAGAATTAAAGGTCCTAAAATACATCGGGCGAGAGCATGAAAGATCTTGAAAAAGGTGTTCACAATGACTAGTACATCAACCACAACCAAAAAGAAGAAAACAAGATCCTCAACGTCATAAACCGCACTGCATTTTATTAAGCAAGAAGCACAACTCGGTTCTACTACTTATCACAAGCGCCTCCATTTCCAAATATAATTTTCTTTCGCATTCTTCAAATCAACCAGAATCGTAGCTATTGTCGTAAGATGGTTATGTATGTGTTGAAGTTTGATGTTTCTATTTTAGACCTATTTAGTGTTGAACTAGGTAGTGCCAATTGGAATTATCGTGTCTATAACTAAGTTCAATGCTATTATCGTGTATTTAAATTCACTAATGAAATAATTAAGAATTTGTAAATTAATTTCGTATCACGTTTAAGTGTATTGTTCTAAATATACGACTCCTAGTCTTTAAGTGCTATGTTCATCGCTCGAGATTTCATCATTTTTTTTCTGACTCTTCGTACTCATCGCTTACCTGAATTTATTTTTACTTAATCATTTTCTACAATAATCTCCCCATCCCGTTTAAGTTCTCGACTTTACTCCTCTTTGGTATTATTTTGTCATGAGTTAATGAAAGTGCAAACTTTGACCTTACAATATTATTTTCTTCATCGAACCATTGAATGAAACCACACGATTGTTTATCATTGTATCTTGTATATCGTAAACAACATATTTTGAGTTATCCTTAGACCACGAACACTGCAATAGCGTTGCTCTATTGCATAGACAATGATTTCATGTTGTTCTAATCGTAGTACTAACACTATAAACAAAAACATGCCATTTCCAATGGGCAAATCCATTGGAAATGGCAAAATTTCTGTAGGAAATTACCATTTTCAATGGATTCTAACAGATTTTTGACTGTTGGAAAACGATCGTTGAAAAACAATATCCCTTGTAAATTTCGTCGAGTTGTCAACAAATAATTTTGTTTGAGAATTATCAAGGGATTGTAAGGGATATATCCATTGCAATTTGTTAAAAACTTTTAATGGACCACCCGTTGCGAATTTCCAACGAGCATCCGTTGAACATAAATTGGCGAAAATTCTGAAATTTTGCAATTGATGTCCATTGGAAAAGAATTGGCGGGAATTATTTAATATTGCAATGGATGCCTGTTGATAGGATTAGCGAAAATTAACAACGATGCCTGTTGGATATGAATTGGCCGAAATTTTGTAATTTTACAACGGATGCCTGTTGAAAATGGACATCCATTGATATTTAAAAAATTGTTAAAAACTTAAAAATATAAAAATAAAAAAATTAATATATTCAAAATTTACAAATATTTTCGCTATATTTCATTTAAACCCTCATCGTTATCGTCTTCCCCATCCTCACCAACTCCTCAGGAAAGAGTTTCTTCGAAGTTAATAATCGGTTCTTGTCTCGACGTTGTTGCCCTTGTGGGTGGTGGTGGTGGTGGCTAATACGCTCGAACAGTCAACAACTCGATGATACTCTCCATGTGACACATATGCGCTCGTGTTTCTCGAAGCGTAGCCTCGAGCTGTTCGATGCGTTTCTCTTGATTTTAAGTCTCTTGGACTGTTCGGGGTACTATCATGGCGTCCTCAACGATATTTTTTTATAGAGCATCTAGACCATATAGACGCCCCTTATACGGCCTAACAGATTACAAAGTAAAATAAATTAAAGTTAAGATATATTGATTTCAAATATTTATATAATTATAGATGTTATTATATACCTCTAAAAAAATTTTGTTCTTTTGTAAAGGATTAAGATCGTCGAGAGTTGAACTGACGGTTTGTGATTGGTGTGTGATCTTCTCCATTACAACTTTCACCATCCGCTCTGCTTGGGGGTCAACAAGTTCTAGATCATCGATCTCTTATCTGATGATGGATTTCTTCTTGGCCCATCCACTAAGAATTACCTTAGCACATTGCAAATAGAGCTTCGATTTTCGAGATCAAAGGCACAAACTGTGGGGGGGGGTGCATGCTAATCATGAGATGCTACGATATAAAAGATTAAAAAAGTTTCCCACACTTGATTTTCTTGGGGGTGGTTGGAAATTCTTCACCAGCTATATCTCCTTCCGAGCATTGGAACTGTCTAATCAACTGTAGTGACAATATTCAAGAGTGTTAATGTGAAAAATCTAATCTCTGCTAAATTATGAGCGTAAAAATGGCCTCGCTCAAGAAGTTATGTGAATAAATATATCAGAAGAGAAGTATTAGGTATATTTTTGTTTGTCCAAAACTAAACAAATAATATCTTACATGTAATAATGAGTTTTCGGATTTTCTAACATTGGATGGGAAGAAACATATTTAAGTCTCATGATCATCTCGTTTTCATACGTATTTCTTACACGATTTTAGAGATGTTTACGATACAGTGAGATGTTTACGTATGATTTTGTATCCGTTTTACTCGTTTTTGTGTTTTCATATTCATACAGGTTCTAATACGTATCCGGTTCATTTTAGAGCTAAAGGACGTACACGAGACAAAGTACTAACATCGAGGATCATCACGGAACAAACGGGACGAGAATCGCGAGTAACAAGCTCAGCCCGCGCGGGGTACACCCTTGCCCACGCGGGGCATCCAGTTCGGCAATTGGTCCAGCAAATTAAGCACGAGTCGGGCAAGCCATCAGCACGCTCGAGGCACACCCACGCGGGGCACACACTCAGCCCGTGCGGGTTGCGTACGTCACCTGCAACACCAGATAAGTTAATTTGTCTTAAAACAAAAAGGAACTTGTTGGTGACTTGTACAAAAAGGAAAATGACTTTAGAAAAGAGGAATAAGAGATATTTTGCTGGAGAAAGTAATGGAAACGTTGCCAAAGTTAATCAAGAATGGAAAAATCATGAAAAGGCAAAAATCGGTGGCTGCTGCAACAAAAGGAAAAGAACTGAAGAGCCAAAAGGAAAAAGGAGGAGAAAAGGAAAGAAAAGAAGAAGAAAAAGGAAGAACAGGAGCTAGGGGTCGAGGGGAGCTTTAGAGTGAGAGTGAGTTTTGGAGTTTTCATCGAGGAGAGAGAGTAGAGAGAGGATCGAAGAAGGAGATTCTTGCGAAGGAGACGTACAAGGAGCATTGGAGATCAATTTAAGACTTTGGTTTTGTTTGGTTTTCATGTTCCTTAGACTTTCTACTTCAATTATGTTTGTTTACGGACACATGAGCGAGTAGTTTGTTTTGTTCTAGGAGAAGGGATTAGCCCATGGCTTTCTCGAAACCACTTTGATTTATCTTTGAATGCAATTTTCCGTTTTCGTTTATCTATTCTTTGTCTGAGAGCTTGGATGACTTGTATTTACGAAGGCCAAATAGATACATGTGTTAGGAAGGAGAAGAACCGGGAGGAGAATTCTAGCCCAAGAAGATCAGGTTTAGAACAACCGAGGTTAGGCCACGAAAATAAGGTAGCAGCGGTTGAGGATCAAACTGATGAATCATAGAACTTATGGGTTTAGCTTAAGGTTTCAGCCACAAAAGTAGGGGATAACTTGACTAGATCACGTGTCTATGCCTTGAGAGAGGGAAGATATCATATTAAGTTCGTCTGCCTTAGATAACTTGATTGGGATTGCATGATAGATAGGTTGATTATTGGTTTCGGTAGTCTTGTGGTGAAACCGGATTCCTGGAACGTTTGTCTCATTCTTAAACGTTTGTCTTAAGAACTAGTTTGTTTATTTTTTAGTATTTCATTCTTAAATCTCATATTTCGTTCGTTTGCAAGTTTGATTCGTAGTTTGAGTTTAGGTTGTGTTGCGTAGTCCCTGTGGGATCGAAACCTAAAGTACTACACACGTGTCGTGCACTTGCGGGTAGTTTAGGTTAAATATTGTTTAACTTTGATACGCATCAAGTTTTTGGCGCCGTTGTCAGGGACTATTATCAACACGTCTTAGATTCGAGCCTAGAGTCTTTCTTGTTTTTTTTTTGTTTTTTTTTCTTTTCTTTCGTTTCTTTCTACCTATTCTGTTTATTTGTCCTTTGTTGGTTTATGACCAGACCTCAAGGTGCTTCTAGTCTACTCCAAATCGATCCCGAGATCGTGCGCACTTGCAGACAACTGAGAAAGGGCAAGGAAGAAGGTAACACAGAGCCGTCAGATCAATGAGATATGGATAATCAGAACGACCATGAACAACCTCTATTACCCATCGGTAATTTGGGGCATATGCAGCAACAACAATTCTCGCCTCAACCGCGAGAAATACAGGCTCCTCCACCACGTCGCCTCAGAGATTACGTGGTGCCAAACATGAACAACGTGCAAACAGTCATACAGATGTCTGCTGTTGCTAGGGAACAGTTTGAGATTAGAACGAAAACGATCAACATGCTTTATTAGAAGCAACATGCACCTCAGAGACTTCCTAGAGCTTTTCGGTACATTCAAGATACACGGAGTCTCAGAGGATGCAATCTTACTGCGTCTCTTCCCTTTCTTAATTGGGGGACGAGTAAAAACATGGCTGCAATCTCTTCCCGCTGGTTCAATCATGACTTGGGACCAGCTCTGCACATTGTTCTTATCACGCTTCTTTCCTCTGAGCAAGACGATTCAGATGAGGGGGAAATCACAACGTTTAGATGCAGAGATGGAGAAACTTTGTTTGAAGCGTGGGGCAGATTTAAGGATCTTCTAAAGATGTGTCCACACCATGGTCTCGAGCAGCGGTACGTTATCCAAACCTTTTATAGCGGAATTTCAGATGAACACCGAACGACGTTGGATAACGCTGCTAGAGGATCATTTATGGATCTGAGCGTCGCGGAGGCATACAAGCTGATCGATAACCTTACCATGAACCACACCATGTGGTCAACACCGAGAGGTATGCCTAACAGCACTTGTCGCCTATACGAGCCGAATCAGAGTAGAGCGACGGGCAACGCAGCAAACGCCATGTACTATGTGAATTGTGGAGATACGGAGCATGTAGCGTATCAATGCACGATACATGAAGACATCGAACAGATGAAATATGCCCAGCAACAAGGAAACATTCAATTCAGTAATACCTACAACCCGAATTGGAGGAATCACCTGAATCTTTCGTATCAAACGACTCAACCGGTAAAGTACTCGGGAACTCCAGCAAAACAATCACAATTCCAGCAAGCTCAGCAACTTCCGCAAGCTCCTCAACCTCCTCAAGCCTCTTCGTCAAACCTTGAGGGAGTGTTGCTCGAATTTATTATTGAGCAAAGGCAGCAACATTCAAAGCAAACGAAATTCAATGCAGATGTGGGGAAAGTGATGAACGAGCTCAAAACTCAGATGGAATCCTTGATCAAATATTTGTTTAACTTTGATCATCTCGTTTTCATACGTATTTATTGCATGATTTTAGAGATCTTTACGATATAGATGTGATATTTACGTATGATTTTGTATCCGTTTTACTGGTTTTTGTGTTTTCCTGTTCTTACAGGTTTTAATGCGTATTCGGTTCATTTTGGAGCTAAAAGACGTACACGAGACAAAGTACCAACATCAAGGATCATCACGGAACAAACGGGACGAGAATTAGCGAGGAACAAGCTCAGCCCGCTCGGGGTACACCCTTGCCCGCAATTGGTCCAGCAAATTGAGCACGAGTTGGGCAAGCCATCAGCACGCTCGGGGCTCCAGCCCGCGCGGAGTACACTCAGCCTACGTGGGTCGCGTCCGTCACCTGCAACACCAGATAAGTTAATTTGTCTTAAAACGAAAAAGAACCTGTTGGTGACTTATATAAAAAGGAAAACGACTTTAGAGAAGAGGAATAAGAGATATTTTGCTGGAGAAAGTAATAGAAACGTTGCTCAACTTAATCAAGAATGGAAAACCTAATGAAAAGGCAAAAATCGGTGGCTGCTGCAACAAAAGGAAAAGAACTGAACGGCCAAAAGGTAAAAAAAAGAGAAAAGGAAAGAAAAGAAGAAGGAAAAGGAAGAACATGAGCTAGGGGTCGAGGGGAGCTTCAGTGAGAGAGTTGGTTTTGGAGTTTTCATCGAGGAGAGAGAGTAGAGAGAGGATCGAAGAAGGAGATTCTTGCGAAGCAAACGTAGATTTGCACTGTAAAAATCTAGGGCATGAGTGCTCGATTCAATCGTATATCAAGCATTCTGAAACATAATTGCATACACTGATTCATCGTCTGACCTCGCTTCTGATGGTTTCTAATTGCATACACTAGTTGATCGTTGTGCCTCATCACCGACAAATCGCCCCATCGTCAATAGATGACCATGTCTAACTTGCAACAGTTTCTGAGAATCGAAGGTTGGAGAAGAGAAGAATCCAAATCAAACCTGAATGGATCTGTATGATTCGAAAAGAAGAAATCAAATTTCGAGCAATAAAAAACAAAACCAAATTCGAGGAAGAATCAATACCTTGTCTAAACCCTAGATCACCGATGTGCCTCCCCTCCGACACACCGCATCATCGTCAACACACGAAATTGTATTATTTTATAATCAACACATACTCAATCTTGTCAAACAAATTGAATCGGATAGTAGTAATGAGTTAGAAGCAGAAAAGGAAGAAATTCAAGCCTCCAAGAAAAGGATCATTGAACTTACCATCGCACTCAATCCACCGACTTAGATCACCCTTGGTTTGTTGCCGACGCATAGCCTAATGCATCTCTTTGCCCAACTACTTCCTGCTTTAACTCTTCCTTGAAAAAAGCTTCAATATGTCAAAGTGGAAACAATTATTTGAAACCCCAATAAAGCAAAACCAAACAAAAATAGAATATAAAGACTAAAACTTGCAATTGAAATGGTCAATTTGCGAGCTAGAATGATACACTGAGATTTTCCTTTGGAAAAAGGTTACACATCCTTGCATTTATGTGGAACGTTTGTGTCCTCGATGAGCTTCTGAATTAAGGTAAATATTAGAAATCATGAATATGTATGAATTTGAGAGGAAACGTGGGTGAAAAATGAGAAGGAGGAAGTGAATCAGAGATGAACATGCACCACTGGTATGTTGAATTCAGGCAGATGCTAAGACTTTAGAATAGGTCTAGATCATAGAGGAAGTGAGGATAACAAAAAAGAAAGAAAGGGGAAGAGAAAGTGAATCGAAATGAATGAATTAGGAAGATGAAATAGTGATGTTGGGAATACAAGAACAACATTCAATTATTCTTTATAAAAACTTAAAATGATGTGGCAAGCTGAAAATTAAGAAAAAATATCACTTTTATGTAATAGATTTGTGACTATAGATCTTTATATGAAATAAAAATAGTATAAAAAAGTCAGTATATTAATTTAAAATATCATATAAAATAAAATGGATATTTATAATGACATATATGGACTATATTAAGTATATATATGTATATATATATATATATAACGTAATTAGCTAACTAATGAGCTAGACAAATTCAATAAGTAGTTGGGTTAGATTGAATCTAACTAATTGTAGCTATGGGTTAACCAAATTAAAATTAAAATGGCTTGGGTTTGGTATAGAGAGCCATGTAGAGACAGAGAGCTTTCTTTAATGTAGAGGAGAAATGGTTGGCGAGTGAAAGAGAAAGTTTTAATGGCGAAGAGAAATGGTCGGCGAGTGATTTTCTTTAACGGGATGCATAACCCTATTGACAATATTATTGCCGGAAAAGTTGAATATGAGTTATGTACGTAACAAAATTTTAATGCATTTTCAAACGATGATAATAATACAAAATTAAGTTTAAATGTAAGTGATAGGGAAAAAAGTGATAGAGTCGACCGAAAAAAGTGATAGAGTCGACCTTGTAAATAACTTTTGATGTTGTTGCTTAAGAACATCATCTAGATCAAACTTATACATGTAAATAAGATCATTAGGCAATTGTTATAATTAATTAAATATAAATATTTGTAGATAAATAATATCTTACCATAACGTCATATCGGGATGTCCGAGATTGATAATAGGAATAGTAGTACGCTCATCGAAAGTTCGATCAAAGCATTAATATCCATCATATCATTTTTTTAATCAAATATCGACGGTGCCGCCAACAATCCACAATGACCGATGGTGGAGGTGGTATACGAAACCCGATAACAATCCACAATGATCGATAAATCGTCGAGTTTTTATTTTTTTCAGTATTTAGGAATTGTTTTAGAGAGAATTTGATGTTTTGATTTTGATATTGTGTTGAAAAATAAAATGGTCAACGGTTTAAGTCCAAAAATTTCCAACACGCATCGATGAGATTATCAACAGATACCCCTTGGAAATTATGTCACCTCTACGGACACAATTAATTGACAGGATTGTTGTGTTTCCAACGGGCATCCGTTGATATTCCCAACGAGTGCCCGTTGGAATCTTGTGTTCCCGAGGCAACGAAAGGCCAAATGGTCGTTTGTCTCCATTCAACGGGCATCCGTTGGGAATATCAACGGATGCTCGTTGGAAGTCATTAATGTGATGCAACAAGGGGTACTAGGCGGGAGCATAGCCATCATGATTGTTGCCAACGGATGCCCGTTGCAAGTTTCCAACGGGCATCTGTTGGAAGGAGCAAGTCTCTTTGATGGTAATCCGTTGGTAGTGTAAATGATCACAACAAGCATCTGTTGGAAATTAGCATCGGATGTTCGTTACAAGTTGAAAAACTTTAAATTTTTTCTAAGTATGTGACAGTATAGAACGATTCAACGGGTATCCGTCGCGTTTATCAACAGAAGCCCATTGAAAAGGGCATTTATGATGTAAAACAAAAACAAATTACAAAAGTTTGATATAATTACACAATTCTCATTTCTTCTTCAAGTGTTTCTTCTATTCGCGAGTCTTCTTTCAATTGTGCATGAGATTCATCGCCATGTTCATCTTTTGCATCTTCTAGTTCAACGTCTTCTTCATCGCATATGTATTCTCCATCTATGTCAGTTCTTGTGAGAATCTCTTCCCGATTATCTTTATCAATTAACATTTTTTCTGAGGTTATAACTTATCATAGTTTAATCTTAACTATGGTCCACCACTCCCCTTTTTGACGTTTTAATGTTGTTGGATAGTGCACGTAATATACTTGATCTGTTTGATCTATTATGATGAATGGATCATACTTTCCATATTGTCGTGTTCGGTTGATATCAATTCTCCCCATCAATTTTTGCGTGTACTACTGGTTGGGTCGAACCACTGACATTTAAAAAGCATTATCTTCAATCCAACGAGACCAAGAAATTATCGTATAAATTATCATCCTTTATTTCACTATTAACACAAATACATTAAATGAACGTGCTTCTATATGTTCCGTGCTAGTAAGTATGAAATGTGTAACTCAAAACAAACATAATTGGCCAACAAAAAATATTTCTTCTAGGACCATTAATCAAATCTCTTGATGAGGTAGGATGTCTCTCATTGGTTGGCCCTATATAATATAAAATGAATGATTATTGTTATAATATAAATTCTTTTTGTATTTATAGCATTAATCTTGATAACACAAAAATAAATGATATTGACTTTCAAGACAACCTTCATATAAAGGTTGTTTCGCCGAAACTAATAGGTTGAAAAATCGGCATGCATTATTGTTTGGAATATCTTCATGTGGTTGCTCAACAACTCCAGGAAAAGCTTTTGACACTATTTCCATATATGGATTGGTCATTGACGTTTCATAAAGAAGTTCTTCATTTCTCTCCATTTCTTATGCTTCTTGTACAATATCTCTAACACCACGACTTTCATCGTGAAATAACCAAATTTCGTAATTCTCTATGAAACCCACCTTGTAAAGGTATTTGCAAACCATTTCTTGACTTTGACACGTCATGTTTTTGCATCTTTCACACGGACATAACATTGTGCCACGTTCTTGACATTTTCATGTGTAAGAAGTCATGAGTAACCTCTTTGGTTACCAGATCTTTTCTTCTATCTATTCTCTTGATATGTATAAATCTCTATTTGAAGAAGACGATATTGTTTGAAAATATATTTTGTGTTTATGGTTTGAGGGTAAACACTTCGGTTTTAAGTATAAATAGTTAATATTCCAACGGTCATCCGTTGAAAATACAAACAGATCACCGTTGAAAAAACCAATGGATGACCGTTGAAATACACGTTGGATTATTCCGACGACAGTCTCAAAATTCTAAACTTTCCAACAGAGATCCATTGTAACTATCAACGGATACCCATTGCCAATTGCAATGTCATCCGTTGGATGCTTATGTAAATTTCAACAGGCTACCAACGTATCCATGAACAAGTTTGCAACAGATCCTATTTGGTGCTTCGCCGTCTACAATTTCAAAGATTTTCAACAGACATAGAGTCATTGATTATTTTCCAAAATTCGTTGCAATCTCTTGCAAAGAATATCAACAGATGGATACGTTGCCCTTTCAATTTATAATCGTCTATTTTTTTGTAACATAAACCTTATTAATGATTATGAAAAGAAAAAGAATAGAAAAACAAGACATTTTGGTGGAACTCCAAAGTAATTTTAATTTAATTGAAATGTTTTCTAGGTATACCTGGAATACAAACTCAAATCCCCTTGAGACTCTAACCGTCTTGATCTTAAATCTTAATTCTAACGCCACATACCACATATGTGATCATTGAAAACCTATTCTTTCAATAGTTCTAGATTACATAATAATTCTACGAACCACTTCCCCACAAATCCCGAAACAATATGTCTGAGGTTTATAGTTCTTATGGAAAGAGTAATTTTCGTCCATGGTATTAACCTTCTTTATATAGGCTTCTTGATGAGTTTGTTGAGAGATATTCCCCATATTTTTAGCTTCCTTGATATTCTTCATAAGACTCTTCAATTAGTTACTTCTTAACTTGTTTAACTTGACCTATTTAGCATCAGACTCAATAAACAAACTTCAGATCAAAATAATACATTAACAATCCTCCCCTTTTGATCTTATACTTATGCAAACACATCACAAAATCAATCACAATTAATATCAAATCATTCATCGAAAATAGTCATCAAACATGGAGTTAATCTCGTCCAAAAAACAACAATTGATGTCAACAAAAAAATCATCCTTGATTTCCACGATTGGTCCAAGCTGCTTCCCTTTTTTAGTCTTCTGGTATGCATGCAACAATTTTAGTGTTTCCTCTAGAACCATCTCCCTTTGTTTGTACGAGTATAAGATCTAAAACAGTTATACTCACAAAATAGATAACTATATGAATAATAAAACATGAAGAGACCATAAAACAATGCCGCTTGAGGTTTGTAACAACAACTCGATATGTTTTAAGATTTCTTGTTGATTTTTAATCATGTTAGTGATTCGCTATTTAAGTTTGCGTAAAGAGACTGTCACACTATCATCTAAATTGAAGCGTGTTGAATCTGGTGAAACCTTTTTATCAGCATATCTCTACTCATACATAATCCAAGGAGGAATCTATTCCTTGGAATCATTGTTTCTAACTATTTCTTCATATTGTTATCTAAAAAGACTTTAAATGAGGCATTAAAAAGGAAAAATAAATCTAGTACCACTAGAAAAAGCCTGAGTCAAAATCTGCACAAATAACACTTATCTAACATTGATGTATATTTCTTCTTTCACACAATAGAGCATCACAACACTGTCTCTTTTGAGCATGAATGTCTTCTCGGCAGGAGCCCAAATTGAGCGAAATGTTTTGTTCAATAATGCATAATCCCACATTATTTTAGCAGGACTAGCCTTACAGCCTACAGAGGTTCTCCGTTTCCAGTTAGGACACGAGCAATTAGGTTCGAATCCATATCTAATTACCGTTTCTTCTCTCGTGTGACAGGTGGATTAAATATACCTAGGAACGTATTGATATGTGAAGGTGAAAACTCAAATACGCCCTTTTCCCTAAGGTAGACCCCATGATACATGGAACTGCCTTTCACATCTATATCGAGGGACAAATTTGTATAGAATTCATGTATTAGTTCTTTGCTATATATATTGATATACATGAGAAATTATTCCCATTATTCCTCTTTCATACAACAACTTCACAATCCAATTTCATTGAATTGAATGATATATACTCCTGGTTCACTAAATATCTCCCATTCACTAATAGTTTTGAATATATTTTTGCTCAATGAAGTAAAAAACTTGAATGAATAGGCATCCATAACAAGAACATCAGGATTACCTTGATGATTCTGAGATTTGTTAGACATTTCAGTGTATTTCTTCTTTGATTTCACTCTATTTGAACTTCTGACATTAGTCTTTTTCTTAATCTGGATTACCTTGATGATTCTGAGATTTGTTAGACATTTCAGTGTATTTCTTCTTTGATTTCACTCTATTTGAACTTCTGACATTAGTCTTTTTCTTAATCTTAGTGTGTTTCATTTTCATGGTCTTTTCTTGTAGTGGAACTTCCTCAACTTATTCATCGGTTAGGTTAGGATGTTTTTCTTCTTCAGCTTTTTTGCATGGAGGAATAGTATCCTCTACCGTTGGAACAAGTATTTCCCTCGGCTAAAAAATGACCGCCTCTGACATAGCATTTTACGGAATCAAAACAAATGGTTCTTCATGAATCGATTAAGCAAAGATGAGATAATAATTTACCTTTATCCTTTTTTTTTGAGGTTTTGGTCTTGGTTTTGTCTGTTGCATTTTCTTCTGATGATGATACCATTTCTTTAACTGCAGATGGTATGCTAATTTGCCTTAGTTTTTGCAGATGTCTGATATTTTTTCTTCATTGCCATTTTTAGGTTAGGATTTCACTTTGCAAAGAGAATTTCAAATTTAAAAGAGAAAACATTCAAATGATGAGCAATTCATGCAATAGTGAACTTAAATTTCCTTTTTAAACCCAACAAATTTGAATTTATATATTTAATATTAGTGTGCTTCTTCACACCAATTTAATTGACATTTACCACTTCTCAAAAACATTCCTTTGTTTTCAATTCGAAAATCAAGTAAATTTTATATCCAATTGAAAAAAATCATCACAACTATTCTTAACTCGTCCACCTGAAGAATTGATTGTAAAATTTTATATTTGATTTAAAACAAGCACTACGACTTCTAGCTCATCAAAATTGACAGATTTCTCCACTATTTATACTTAGAATACCTTGTATGTAGGTTCCTTTTTTGTTCTTTTCTCTTTCATAATTTTTTGTTTCTTTTCGTATAGGTATGCATGAATGTATATTTTTTAAACCTTTGTCTTAATACATTGAAGTAGGATATCCGCCTCACCACTTATATCCGAACCAAATCCATTGCACTCTTAGCAACCGTTGTACGTTTAAATTAATTCATTAATACTAGAGTATAGGAGTGTAATTCAAAATTTTGCACTAGAAACTTTTTCCAATATTTTAGGTGCACCTTAATATCATCTTAAGCAAATTTCCACTAACATATTTCTCAAACAATCAAGTATATTCTTTACTCCTTAAAAAAAATATCAAAGCTCGCAAACATTAAAGGATTTTCACAAATTCACGAAGCGATTTATGTCTAAAGGTTTGGTAAAAGTGTCAGCCAATTATCGTAAATCCTCAACAAGCTCTCTAAGGAAATGATGTCTAATCTCAATGTGCTTAGTTATAAAATGTAGTATTGGATTTCTTTGAAATATTTATGGCGTTTGTACTATCACAATGAGCAATGAAAGATCGAGATTCTATATCATAGTCTGACATCATTTAAATTGTTCAAATGAGTTGTGTTCTACAACTTCTTAGCACAATATACTCCGCTTCTATAATGGATAAGGATGTTGAGTTTTATTCTTACTGTGCCATGAAATAAGAATATTTCCAAGAAAGAAACATCCTCTTGAAATGCTTTTTTGATATTCAACCCTTCCACCCTAATCTGCATCACAATAACCAGCTAACCCATTACTAGTATCTTTAGTGTAGTAAATACTAAACTCAACTTGAAGATGAGATCTTTTTGGTTTGGCTTGATATCATGAAAAAATTTATGCCCTTGCTGCTAGATCAAGTCTACTTGTTGTTAAGTAAAATAGGATCCCTATCATACTTCGATACAACTTTTGTTATGCATCCTCTCATTTGGATTCGTTTGTCAATTTGGTAACAGTAAACATAGAGGGTATGAGTAGTTTTGTAGTTGTCAATTTCGAATTTCTTCACTAGATTACAAGCATACTTACTTTACAATATGAACATTTATTCATCCAATTGTTTCACCTGCAAACCAAGGAAGAACTTCAATTCCTCTAACATACACATATCAAATTCATTTTTCGTTGTTTGCAAAATCAATCAACTTTCTTTTGAGATATAGAAACGAAGACAATGCCATTAAACATAAATTTGGAGATCGAGCAAGTGATTATCAGATTTCTTAATAAATAGAGTTCAATAAACTACCCCTCGTTTGTGTCTTTTGTTGATGAGAACGTGACTAGCCTGTCATACCACACCCTTGGTGCTTGTTTCAATCCAGACAATGCCTTCTTAAGTCGATACACATCATATGTATGTTTGTGATCCTCAAAACCATGAATTTGTTTAACGTATGCTTCCTCTTGAATGATTCCATTCAGAAATGCACTCTTCACATCCATTTGATATAACCCGAAACCAAGAACACAAGAAACTCCAAGTAGCAATCATATAGGTTCTAGCCTTGCAAATGGTTCAAAGATATCATCTAAGTCTATCCCTTTACTTGTGTATATCCCCAAGCTACAAATATTGTTTTCTTTACATTGGTTCTAGTAGGTCTAAAAACTAGATACTAAATTACGTTCAAATTATTCTATTTCGTCATGCATGACCTTAATCTAGAATTCATCATTCAATGCCTCTTTAACATTTTTGGTTCATATTGAGATTTTAAGAAAATAAATCTCACCAAGTCATTGTAGTTGATACATGGTTTGTTCCTCATTCTTCTTGTCTCATGAAAATTGCGAAAGAAATATACTATGGAGTGATTTTTTTTGTACTTGAACTGATTTATTTCCTCCTTCCGATCCATCATCTCTTGTCGAACTCTATCTAGAAGGTTCTACTTCTAGGTTGTCAGTTTGTTCATCATGTGACCTTGTGCTTCAACAAGTATTTCTAACATCTCGGTTTGTATCTCAGGTACAACTCTTTCTGTAAAAACAAATGTTTCTGAAATTTCGATCTTTTCATCAAATAAAATGTTACTATACTCGATAATAATCTTGACACGAAAGTTATAGACACGAAAAGACACTGAATTTATATACCATAACCCATAAATATTCCCTCATCACTCTTTGAATCAAACATACCAAGATACTCACGATCATTGAGCATGTAACTTGTACATCCAAACACATGGAAATAATTGATGTTGGGTGTCTTTCCTTTCTATATTTCATAAGGTTTCTATCCATAATCAAGGTGAAACTTCCTTATTGTGCAACATCGTCCTATCTATTCCCTATAAACTTTAATTTTTTCTTTCCATAACTCCATTTTGCTATGAGGTTTTGAGAGTAGAATATTCTTATGAAATATCAAGTTTGTTTCACAAGTTTTTAAATGACTCATTCTTAAATTTACGATCATGATCACTCCTAGTTCTTTTTATGCTTCATATTGTATTCATCAAATTCGAACACAAATAATGGAAGACATTAAATATTTCAATTTTTTCTCGAGGAAATATGACCCATGTGAATCTTGAAAAGTAATTAAGACACACGAAAATATACCTTTTTCCACTAATGTTTTTAGTTTGCATAGGTCCCACCAAATCCATGTGAAGCAATTCAAGTACGTGAGTGGTCTTGATTTATGATATGTTCTTGTGATTAATTTGAACTTTTCTTCCTTGTTTTCTTGATTTGCAAAAGACATATGTTGTGTTTGTCATCCTAGTCATACCTCGAATCAACTCTAAATTAGATAATTTAACAATAGTTCGATAATTAACATTTTTAATTATTGATGCAAAGATGCATACGATCTTGTGTAACTCTATAGCACTTTACTTCTTCAGACCATATGTAAAGTGGTGGATGCTCTTTTCTTCTTTACCATCTTCATTGGTGACAATACATTTTTTATGTGAGAAAGAGACATGTAAACCTTTATCACACAACTAACTAAAACTTATTAGATTGGTTTGATGTCTTTATACAAAATTTACATTAGTTAACTCTGGTTATCCAATAGTTTTAATGTCCATTTTTCTTGTATTCTCCATTTGCGTCCGATTTCAGAAGTTACACTTCCATTTTTGGCACTTTCTTTAAAATTGGATAACAAGTTAAGATTTTTTTCTATCATATGTATTGAACAACCACTATCAAAATACAAAATTGAATACTTCTCAAATTGTATTGTAGTGAATGCACTATTACAGTTAAGATTAGATTTCCTCATCAAATTTGTTTAATTATAGGTTTCCTCAATGTTGCATATATATTAGTCATTTTCACACAAATTATTCGAACTTTAGGTGTTGACCAAGAAGAAAACTTATCCTGGTGATGTCATGGTTGATATTGATTCCATCCTCTCCTTGTTATCTGCTATTCATGGCATCCAGCTGTAGTAATTCATTTGACTTTGTCTTTGATAACAATTGATTTGAATGTGACATTTTTCCCATAGTATTAACATCTTCCTTGCTCAATTTGTTGATATTTAGGTTTCACATCCACATGTACTCGAGGTGCACTTCATGGTTTCTAAAGAGTTTTTGTCTTTGATGATTTTTTACTTTAAACAAATTTTCTTTAATTACTCGATCTTTCTCAATTCCAAAGTGATTTGAGTCCATTTTTTCCTATTGTTAGAGGATAATCAATTTTCCATTCCGTTTGATAACATCTTCAACTTCTTCTTTGTTTTTTCAAGTTGGCTTGAGATTAGTTTTACTTCATCTTCTTTTTCCTTGAGTTGTTCCATAAAAAATTAATTTTGACTTTGTTGATTTGACTCATGTTAATCTATTTTTCATATAAAGCTCCCATGGTCAACTTATTATCACTTTCTTCATTCGAAATTTCATTCTCATAATCACTTGTAATAATACCAAAGAATGTTACATAGTTGTTCATGTCTTCATCATCCTCACTTTATTCCTCAGATTCTATTGAATCTTTTTAAGTAAGAAAAGACTTATTTGTCTTTTTTCAAGTCAAGACACTCGTTCTTTGTGTACCCATAACCTTGACCATTCAAGCAATTGATTGCGTTCAATTTTTTGCAAAGTGACATATTTATCCGTTACACTCATGACATTGTACTATTGATTTTCCTTCTTTCACTAGGTATACCTTGTGTATCATGAGGTATCCTCCTTTTCTTTTTTTTTTCAGGTATTTTTTAAACTTCTTTGCTAACAAAGATATTTTTTCAGTAATTTTGTCAATCTCGGTTATGTTTTCTACTTCTATAAGTGCTATTCCTTGAAAAACAATTTTCCTAGTTGAGCCTTGTTCCAACTATAACTCCATTTCATAGGCTGACAATATACCTACAATCTCTTTAAAGCTCGTTGTGTTAGTGTTGAGTGACATATTTTTAGCTACTTTTTATGCTGAGAAATTCTTAAGTAAACATCGAAAGAGTTTCTTAACAAGCTTCTTGTTTTCATATGGTTGACCAAGAATACGTACATCACTAGTCAAGGTGTTCAATCTCATCCTAGACTCTTTTAAGTTTTCATTTTCTTCCACTTCAATTTTTTTTGAAATTTATGTTCGAGAATATCACACCTTATTATCTTCACGCTTGGAGTCCTTTAATGATTTTTTCAAGCGCATCCCAAGCATATTTATAGCTAAAGCCTTTGCATTATATGTTGATGATCTCTTCTCGGGTGGCGTCAATTGGTCGAGTGGTTTCTCCTTTTCATTTCCTTTGTCATTGATCACCATTGAAAGATTCCATCCATACTTCACAGCTCCCCATGCATCTTCGTCTACACCACAAAGTTTGACTTTCATCTTAACTTTCAAATATACATAATTAGAGAGTTAAGCATAATGGGTTTACAATACAAATATAAGTCTCATGAACCTTCAATATATCTCTTCGCTAAATCTCGAATGAATATATAAGATTAACTTCTTCGAACCGTTTCTAGCTCTGATACCAATTGAAAAAAAAATTAGAGAGCATATGATTAAGACATTTTGGTTGAGTTTTCACAACTACAAATGACTTTTTAATTAATATAAACGGTTTTCTAGGTATATGTGGAGTACAGACTCAGACTCCCCCAATGACTCTACCGATCTTGAATTTAAATCCAAAGTCCAAACTCCACATACCCCGTATATGACCACCTAAAAACTATTTTCCCAATAATTCTAGGTTACATAATGATTCTACGAACGACTCTCTCACAAATCCCTTAACAATGAGTCTAATATTTGTGTATGACACTCGCACAAGTTATTTGATATACTCTTGTTTCTCTGTTTAAGTTCTCACTTCTCCCTTGAATATTTTTGCTCAATCTTTGCTGATGGAGAAAATAACTTTCGTCCATGGTCTCAGGCTTCTTTATATAGGCTTTTGTATGTGTTTGTTGAGAGATATTCTCCATATTTATAAGTTCCTTTATATTCTATATGAACTTTCTTCAAATTTTACCTATTTAATATGAGACTCAATAAAAAGCGTAATATAAAAATTATACATTAATAGATTCAACACTATAATAGAAAGAGAATGCCTTTATAAACCATAAGTACGATTAAGGAAAGAAAACACCTTCTTAAACCCTAACTACACAATAAATAATCCAAATGCAAAAATATTCCATTTATAAACACTTTTTCAAACCCTAAAACAACAAGATAAGACCATGTTTCCCTACCCCTTTTCAAACCCCAATAAACAAAAAATGTTTCCCAACAAACCGTCACACTTTACGTATTACCAATAAGTCGATATTAGTTCTATTCAAAGAAAAATATGATAGACATAACCTCTTCATTCAATAAGTAAATTATCGAAAAACCACTTGTAAAGTATGAAAGTCGAGTTGCCTTCCTCCATGTTTACCTCCAACCGAATTTTTCAAATAAATTGTATTTTTTAAGAATTTTGAGTGAGATATCCCTTAAGTTTTGGTGTTTCAACTTACTCGGAAATTTTTCTTATTCTTTTTTTACCTAATTTCTTCGAAAATATTGGTTAAAATTTAATTAATTTTTAACTTAATTTCTTACGTGTAAGTACAAGTGGATATAATAATTATTTTCAAGTCAATTACATACTAAAAAAATCTAATTTTATATTTGTTTTCTTCTATAAAAGTATAAATTCATGAGATTTTTAAGGAAACATAAATGGTATATTTCTAGACGTTTTCTCTTTTATTTATATAGGTACAAACTCTTATTTCCCCTTCAACTTCGCTTACTTTGCCCATTTTCCCACTTGTTTCGCACTCATCTTATTCCCCTATAATGTTTTGGCCTTAATCCTATTCCCTTTCATCTTTCACAATTCTACCTATAACCCCTTCCGTTTTAACTCCGTTAAATTTCCAATTTAGACCCGTTTTAGATGTAATTTTGACCAGAATTTAGCACCAATTTTGATCTAGATTAGACACAATTTTATATATAATTTTGGTCCAATTTTGATTTTTTATCCAATTAAAACCCCAATCAATATTAAATTTCAACAAAATTAAACCAAATTTTAAACAAAAACTGATTTCAATCGGGTTATTCGATTTTAACCCAAATTTAATCTAATTTTTACTCGAATTCGGTGAAATTTTAACCTAATTTTGATGTAATTTTAAGTGATTCAGGTTTTAATCAAATAAAAATCAAGATTGTATCAAAATTGAGTGCAATTGTGACTAGAATTAGGTGTAATCTTAATGCGGTTTTGATTCTCACCCGATTTAAAACCGAATCACTCAGAATTGCATCGAAATTTGACTCACAATTGGATGAAATTCGGTCAAAATTGAACAAAAAGATAAGAATATGTTTTAGTTTAAATTAAGTTTAGTTAGGTTGAAATTTCATATTGATTCAGGTTTTAATCGGTGAAAATCAAAATTGGATGCAATTTCGGTGTAATTTTGATTTTTTCAGTCGATTAAAACCCAAATAACTCAAAATTGCATAGAAATTGTCTTAAAATGGCACAGAGTTCTAGTCACAATTGGACCAAATTCGTGTCAAAATGGAAGAAACGAATAAAAATATATTTTTGTTTAAATTTTGGTTTAGTTTAGGTGAAATTTCATATTGATTCAGGTTTTAATTGGGTGAAATCAAAATTGAGTGCGATTTCGATGCATTTTTTTATCTAATTTTTAATTCAACTATATTTTAACCTGAATTGCTCTAAATTGCATCGAAATTTTCTCAAAATTACACCAAATTCGAGTCAAAATTGGACCACATTCATGTCAAAATTGAAAAACCGATAAGAATTAGTTTTTATTAAAATTATAGTTAAGTTCGATTGAAATTTCATATTGATTCTTGTTTTAATCGAGTGAAAAATAAAAATTAGATCCAAATTTTCGTAAAAATTGAGTGTAAACCGGGTCAAAATTGGACTAAAATTCTTGTCAAAATTGAGCGTGAACTAGTCCAAAATTGAATCCGAATTCTACTCAAAATTTAGACTAAAATGTGCCAAATTAGACTTGAATTTCTGATCAAAATGAGTCTAAACCAAATCAAAATTTAGCATAAACTAGATTAAAAGCATATCTAAACCGAGTTAAAACTGAGTTTAAACAAGGTTTAAATCAATTTTGGATCAGCTCGGATGGAAATTGGTTAAAAAAACGGATTAAAATTGATGGATTTTTAGAGTTTGAGTTAAAATTAAAAAATTTTAAAAAAATTATAAACAAAATTGTTTAAATATAGAAATAAATATGATTGGGAATAAAATAAATATAAAATATGAGAGAAAAATAGATAAACTAAAAAAAGGGAGTTTGTCCCATTTATATATACTAACATTTTTATAAAGGTACTTTTGCCCCGTAAAGCACAAATAGACATGTACATATATTTTTCGTCTTAAATTATCTATCAAGTTTTTGTCTTTACTTAACATCACAGTTCTATCCAAAGGTTTTTCCTTGGAGAAGACGACGAGAGAGAGAGAGAGAGAGAGAGAAGAAGAAGAACAGCTTCAATGGAGAAGGGAAATGGTCGGCGAGTGATTCTGTTTCCTCTACCATTACAGGGATGCATAAACCCTATGCTTCAGCTAGCGAACATCCTCTTCTCCAAGGGCTTCTCCATCACTGTTTTCCATACGCGCTTCAACGCGCCTAAACCTCAAAAATTCCCGCTCTTCACCTTCTTACAGATCCCTGACGGCTTGTCTGAAACCCAGGTGAAAGAAGCTCCTACTTGGAGCGTTTTGTCTCTTCTTGTCCTCATCAATCGCAATTCCGAGTCCCCATTTCGTGAATTGTTGGCTAAATTGTTGCAATCGGAGAAGAACGATGAGAGAATTAGCTGTTTGATTGATGATTGTGGATGGTTATTCACGAAATCTGTTGCAGACAGTTTCGGATTACCGAGGATTGTTCTCAGTACGTTTGAAGCCACGTTCTTGAATACTTATCCGATTCTTCCAATCCTCCGGCGAAAAGGGTATCTTCGGGTACGAGGTATGAACAGTTTAACCTTCATGTTTTGTCTGATAGTATCTATCTTTTGTACCTGTCTTCAACTTGCTCGGTGAATTTTATCTCAGAATCTGAAGCCGATGACCCTATTCCGGAGTTTCCACCTCTTCGAAAGAAGGATCTATTGCGGATTCTCACCGGAGACGAAGAGCAATTGGATTTATTCATTGTTACTGTGGTTGAAACAACGAAGACATCGTCGGGGCTCATCTTCATGTCTTGCCAAGAACTCGAACAAAATTCACTGAGTCAGTCTCTTGAAGTGTTTCAGGTCCCTATATTTCCAATAGGACCGTTTCACAGCTACTTCACCGCTTCGTCAAGCAGTTTATTCACACAAGACGAGACTTGTATTCCATGGTTAGACAAGCAAGAAGATGAATCCGTTATCTATGTGAGTTTAGGGAGCGTTGCAACCATTAGCGAATCCGAATTTGTGGAAATTGCTTGGGGACTAAGCAGCTGCGGGCAGCCATTCTTGTGGGTTGTTAGGCCTGGTTCAATCCGAGGTGCAAAGTGGATCGAATCGCTTCCACAAGGGCTCATGGAAGGTCTCAACAAGAGGGGCAAGATAGTGAAATGGGCACCACAACAGGACGTTCTTGCGCATCGAGCCACGGGAGGGTTCTTGACACACAATGGTTTGAACTCGACGCTGGAGAGTTTATGTGAAGGGGTCCCTATGATCTGCTTGCCTGAAGGTTGGGACCAAATGATAAACGCAAGACTTGTGAGCGACCTCTGGAGGGTCGGAATACATTTGGAGGGTCGGGTTGATAGAAACGAGATGGAAAGAGCGGTAAGAAGGCTTATGGTTGAACCCGAGGGAAGAGAAATCCGCGATAGAGTGAAACAACTCAAGGAACGAGTAAGGAAGTCAATTGAACCAGGAGGCTCTTCGTATCAATCACTAGAGGATCTAGTCCACCACATACTGGCTTTATAGCCTCTATCGTTCAGTGTTTGAACATTTAATCGATATAGAATCTAAATTTGGTTGCTCTATTTTGTTAAGTGTTTTTTCAGGGGAATCTTTGTCGCCTACTACGTCCTTTTTTTAACCGAATCATGGTCAATAAAATTACCATATTGCTTTTACGTTCTATTACGTATTTTTCTCCCTCCAGTCTCTAAACCTGATTACCCTTTGAAGAATATTCTAATAAAATTTAATTTAATTGAAGATTATTTTAGTAAAATTTAATTAAATCTCCGAAAATATCATCATTTTGTACTTTGAATGTCATTTTTTGTGTCTTTTTATTCAGTTTTAGAATTTGAATGTCTATATTCGTAATTATACTTTAATTAGGTTAAACCTATTGTAGGTTAACCATTGTAAATGTATAAATATCATTAAGACTCCTCTTAATAAAACAACGTTTTATAAATTCCTTTATGGTATCAGAGCCGTCAACGACTCCGGTCTCTCTTAGCCACCGCTACACTTAGCCGCCGCTCCTCACCAAACCTACCGTCACGCCACTGTAATGTCTCAGACCAAAGACACTGCTGCCTCCAACAACGAAACAACCTCTGTTTCCGATCCGGCCGGACCAAAACGTGTGTTGCTGTCCATCAATATGTCTAACATCCCCAAGTTGACGTCCAATAACTATCTGACTTGGAGCATTCAAGTCAGCGCCTTACTTGAAGGCCATGGTCTCCTCTGTGCCACCCACATCTGTCTCCGTCCACGGTCTTGTGCAATTGAATCTAGCCTTTCTTGCTTTCAAACAGTAGGACCGACTCTTGTTCAGTGCGCTTCTAGGCGCTATCTCTGCGCCTCTTCAACCTATGATTGCACGGGCTTCTTCCACTCGAGAAGCATGGAAGATTCTGTTCAACACTTACGGGAAAGCATCGAGAGGGCATCTCAAACAGACTCGAGAACAACTCAAAAGGATTGTCAAAAGAACCCAATCTCTTGACGACTACGTAAGATCAATGAAATCCAAAACCGATGAATTGGCTATTCTCGGCAAACCAATTGAGCACGAAGATCTCCTCGATTATATTCTTGATGGACTTTCGAAGAAATTCAAGAGGAACTTGATGCACTTCACGAAAAGCTTCTGAATCATGCAGCGAAATTGATGATAAACAGAGTGTCGGATTCTTCTCTTCATGCCACTGCCTTCAACACAAACACTCGTTATCGCAACAACTCTCGGTGAGGCCCTCATACCTCTTGGAATCGCACTGACACGGCTCCGCAACAGAACTGGAATCGCAGTGCACAGCCGCAACCACAACCTTACCGCGGTCGTTGCCAAGCGTGCGGAATACAAGGACACAACATCAAACGTTGTCCTCAGTTTAGATTGATCTCGGCCTCTAATCCTTCCCATGTTTCCACACCGAGGGAGCAGTCTCCCAATCCATGGCCACCACAGGCTCATCACTCGACCACAACTCCATATGACTCTGGCCCTTGGCTTCTAGACAGTAGGGCATCGCATCACATCACCTCGGATATTTAGAATCTCTCCCTCCACAACCTCTATCAAGGCGGTGAAGAAGTTGTTGTTCGCAATGGCACTGGCCTGCCAATAACACACACTGGTTCTGCATCTCTTCCCTCTCATAATTGCTCCTTGAAGCTTGAGAATATTCTTTGTGTTCCTTATATGCGCAAGAATCTTATCTCCGTTAATCAACTCTGAAAATCTAATGACGTCTCCGTTGACTTATTTTCTGATGTTTTTCAGGTGAAGGATATGCGTACGGAGGCACGTCTAATGACCGGAGGAACTAAAAGTGGTGTGTACGAGTGGCCGTTGTCACATTCTTCCGAATCCCCTTCGTTGTCTTCCTTTGTGGCTGAGTCTTCCAAGTCCACTTTGTCCGAATGGCACTCCCGTTTAGGTCGTCTAGCTTTACCGATTCTAAAGCAAATGGTCTGTTGTTTTTCTTTACCGTTGTCTCAGGATTCCCATTCATTATTATGCATTGCGTGTTCTATTAATAAAAGCACAAACTTCCCTTTGCTATATCTTCCATCACGTCTTCTCGCCCGCTTGAAATTGTATTTTCTGATTTTTGGACTTCGCCCATTCTTTCCATCGAAAATTACAAATATTACATCATTTTTTTCGATCAATATACGAGATACACATGGCTCTTTCCTCTCAAACACAAATCTGATACACTTACCACGTTCAAATGCTTCAAAGAACTTGTCGAAAGACGGTTCAATCATAAGATCATCACACTATATAGTGATAATGGTGGTGAATATCTTGCTCTTCACTCTTTTCTCCAAACACATGGAATATCACATCTCACTACCCCTCCACATACAACTGAGCACAACGGTATTTCCGAACGTCGTCATAGACACATTGTTGAAACCGGTCTTTCTTTACTCTCCCATGCCTCGCTCCCCTTGTCGTTTTGGACCTATGCCTTCTCTACTACAGTATACCTCATAAATCGCATGCCCACTCCTGTCTTATTCTCTTCATCACCCTTTCATTCACTCTTTGGCACAAAACCATATTTCACAAAGCTCCGCATCTTTGGCTGTCTCTGTTTCCCCTGGCTTCGGCCTTACTCCAGCAACAAGCTTGCTGCCCGTTCCACCGTCTGTGTCTTCTTAGGCTACTCCAACACTCAGAGTGCCTACTTGTGCTTCGATCCTGTCACATCTCGTCTATATGTGTCCCGTCATGTACTCTTCCATGTAACACATTTTCCGTACTCCTGTCCCACTAAATATTTTCCGCCTCTCCCTTCTTCTCTTCTCTCTGATTCTGAATCATCCTTGTCATCTCCAGCATTCATTCCAACTCATTCCTATACACCGCCACAAGTACACACATCGTATTGCATGCCTCCCAGCTCAGATCCTTCACCACTTAATGTGCGGGATCTGCTTGTTACAGAACAACTGTCACGGCCTACTGTAGAACCAGAGTCGTCTCTGTGCCTTATCCCTGACGGGGAACTTCTGCCCTCTGATCTCCCCACGGTCCTTGTTGACTCCCTCGGCTCTTTCATTTCGGCAGCCCACATTGCTCCTCAGCTAGTGCTCCAGACAGAAAACCAACATGCCATGACTACAAGGTCCATGAATAACATCAGCAAGCCATCTCATAAACTCTCTCTCACTGCACAAGCAGGAAAATTTGTCACGGAACCGACAACTACTTCACAGGCTCTCAAGGATCCCAACTGGAGACGAGCAATGTGTGAGGAATTTGATGCATTAGTCCGCAATGGCACATGGAAATTGGTTCCTCCGAATATGGCTCAGAATATAGTCGGGTGCAAATGGGTATTTCGCCATTAAGGGCAAACTCGATGGATCCATTGACCGCTACAAAGCAAGGCTTCATTTGTCCAAGAGGTCACGCTACAAAGCAAGGCTTCACTTGTCTACTTGGATGATCTGATAATCACGGGGAATCAGGCTTCATTTGTCCAAGAGGTCATTTCTACACTTGGTGCTCGGTTCTCAATTAAAGACCTTGGTAACTTGTCCTACTTTCTCGGAATTGAAGCTCATCGTAATCCTCGGGGTCTTCATTTGTCTCAACACAAGCCCATTGGTGATGTCTTACAGCGGGCTAACATGCCTGAGGCCAAACCGGTTTCCACACCGATGGCTTTGACGACGAGACTTTCTCTCACCTCGGGTTCATCTCTCTCGGATCCTACAGAGTATCGTACGATTGTTGGTAGTCTCCAATATCTCACGCTCACACGTCCCGCCATTAGCTTCACGGTGAATAGACTCTCCCAATTCATGCACTCACCCACAATGGAGCATTGACAAGCTGCAAAACGAGTGCTACGGTATCTCTCGGGTAGCAGGAACAAAGGTATTTTCTTCTCCTCTTCCAATGCGCTGCGACTTCATGCCTTCAGCGACGCGGATTGGGCTGGTGACAAAGATGACTGGTCATCCACTGGAGCTTATACGGTCTACTTTGGTCTCCATCCGATCTCGTGGTCATCGAAGAAGATAAAGTTCCCTGCTCGTTCTTCTACTCAAGCCGAGTACCAGTCTGTTGCTCTCACTGCTGCTGAAGTCTGTTGGATTGTCTCTCTTCTTCAGGAACTGGTATTTCCTACCCACAGCCACTGGCCATATACTGTGACAACGTTGGTGCTACTTATCTAAGCGCCAACCCGGTATTTCATTCACAGATGAAGCACCTTGCCTTGGATTATCACTTCATTAGTCATCAAGTTCAAGCCGGTTCTCTACGGGTCTCTCATGTTCGGTCCGCAGATCAACTCACGACCTTCTCACCAAACCACTACCAACTATGTCGTTTCAACATCTTAGTTCCAAGATTAGAGTCACCGAGGGTGCTCCATCTTGCGGGGGCATGTAATTATATGAGTGTCTATATTTGTAATTATACTTTAATTATGTTAAACCTATTGTAGGTTAACCATTGTGAATGTATAAATATCACTAAGACTCCTCTTAATAAAGCAACATTTTATAAATTCCTTTAATATCAAGTTAAAAATTAAATATTTCTGACTAGATTAAATATTTTATTATCATCGTGAACTTCGAAGATGCAAAAGGTCTTTGTTTATCGTAACTTATTGTCTTTTCCTTTGCAGGTTGCTTATTTAAAGGTCTTGCTTCACCATTTTCCAAAGTCTTTGTCTCCATTCTCCATCATCATAGATAGTATATATAAATATATGTCAAACTAAGTGTTGGATGAACCTATGTATTAGAGTTTGTGCCATCTTTGGTGAATTTTAGGAGTCTTGTAGCATTTATTTTTCGTTTAACTCTTATGTAAATTTGGAGTCTATAAATAGAGGATAAAAAACCCCAAAACGAACAACAGTTTTGTAGCACCAAATCCTTGGTTCATTTCCGAGTCTTTCATTCTCTCTAAAGAGGAAAGTCTAACATTTGGTATCATAGCTTCTTGGTTCAAGAATCTGAGAGATGTTAGGTTCTACTCTTGGTCTGTCCCGCAGTGCGCGACGTGAAGGAGTGAGGCGTCGCTCCCAACCACCACGCGAGAGACCGCGACACCGTGATGATCGTGATAATGGTGGACGTGAGGTGGTGGTGTTTCCGCGGAGGGGATCAAAGAGGTGGGTAGTGCGGTGCTTTCTATGCTCACGAAGACGAACTATGGAGAGTGGTAGTTGCACATGAAGGTGTTGTTACGTGCACGTTTGTTGTGGGAAGCCGTCGAGGACGGCACGACCGACGAGTAGGAGGATCAGTTGGCGTTAGAGGTAATCTTGCAAGGTGTGCCGCTAGAGATGATCTCCACACTCGCGGTGAAGGAGAGTGCAAAGGCCGCTTGGATGCTATTACGAAGATGCGTGTCGGCTCGGACCGAGTGCATCAGGCCAGCGCTTAGAAGGTGAGGAAGCAAAACGAGAATATTGTGTTTCTCGATGGCGAGTAGGTGGACTATTTTGCCATGCGTCTTAATGGGTTAGTGAATCAACTCGCTACCCTTGGTGACCCTGAACCCGCACACAAAATCGTGGAGAAGTACCTGCACGCAGTGCCTCTCCGGGTTTCTTAGATCGCTCTTTCAATAGAAACGTTGCTTGATTTATCAACACTTTCTATGGAAGAGGTTACCAGGAGGTTTAAAGGTGACAGAGGAGCAGTATGAGCAAGAGGCCACCATACAGGGCATGGGGGGATAAGCTCTATCTCACTGAGGAGCAGTGGACCGTGTGTACCAAGGAGCGGGCTCCAAGTCGGCACGTGGAGGGGACGAGAACAACCAGCAGCCACATAGGTCGCGCAAGAAAGGCGGCAACAGTGGCACCAATTCAAGGAATGACAAGTGCTACAACTGCGGGTGCCATGGTCGTCGGGCAACGGATTGTCGCAAGCCTAAGAAGGGCAGGCAAATCTGGTGCAAGTGGAGGATCCTGAGGACCAACTAACGCTTCTCATGGCGCACTTTTGCAAAGTCACCGACTCGGAGATACCTGCACCAGCACCACTCTGTATGAAGGAACCACGTGCTGAGACGTTCCTTGGTACCAGTGTAGACGAAGATAGTCTGGAGCATTAGTACCTTGATACGGGGGCCACAAATCAGATGATGGATCACAACGACGTCTTCGTTGAATTAGATCGGATGGTGGTAGGCACAGTGAAGTTTGGTGATGGCTCTATTGTTGACATCAAAGGTTGTGGTACAATCATTTTTGCTGGTAGACATGGGGAGCACAAGGTGCTCACAGGGATCTATTATATCCCGCGCCTGAGAAACTCAATTATCAGCATTGGCCTGCTTGATGAGAAGAGATTGCACGTGTAAATTGAGGATGATGCGTTGCGGATCTGGGATTAACAACCACGTCTTTTGGTGAAAGTCTCACGTGGCCGCAATAACTTGTACGTCATTTCTTTGAAGGTTGCTCAGTCGCTTTGTCTTGCTGCGAGTCATGGTGATGATGCTTGGCGTTGGCATGATCGGTTTGGGCACATCAACTTTGACGCGTTGAAGACGGTACGACAACATGGACTGGTCAAGGGCCTTCCGCAGATGGAGCACGTGAAGCAGTTGTGTGACACTTACGTCATCAGTCGCTTTGTCTTGCTGCGAGTCATGGTGATGATGCTTGGCGTTGGCATGATCGGTTTGGGCACATCAACTTTGACGCGTTGAAGACGGTACGACAACATGGCCTGGTCAAGGGCCTTCCGCAGCTGGAGCACGTGAAGCAGTTGTGTGACACTTACATCATCAGTCATCATGAAGCATCGGGGAGGTGCTTTCCGATGTAGGCCAAGTGCCGCACGGTGGCACCGCTCGATCTCATCTATGGAGATCTGTGTGGTCCCATCGTGCCGGTAATACTAGAAGGCAAACACTACTTCTTGTTGCTTGTGGACCATACTATCCGTTACATGTGGGTTTTCCTCCTAGCTGACAAGGAGAGTGCACCAGCGACCATCAAGCGTTGGCAGGCGATTGTAGAAGGCGAGAGTGGGCAGAAGTTACGAGTGTTTCATACAGAAAATGGCGGTGAGTTCACTTCCTCGGAATTCGCCTCCTACTATGCAGAGCAAGGCGCGACTCGTCACTTTACTGCGCCTTACACCCCACAGTAGATCGACATGGTGGAGCGGTAGAACTAGAACATGGTGGCCATGGCGCATGCCCTCTTAAAGCAGAGGGGCATGCCGGCGGAATTTTAGGGAGAATGAGTCATCACAGCGGTTTTTTTCCTGAATCGAGCCCCCACGAAGAGTCTTCCGGGCAAGACTGCTTGCAAAGCATGGCAGCGGCGTAAGCCAGCTCTGCATTTCTTACGTATCTTTGGTTGTCGAACATACATAAAAGACATGTGACAACTCCAGAAGCTAGATGATCGCAACCTCCCTATTGTGTTCATTCGATATACGGAAGGAGTAAAGGGATACCACGTCTTGGATCTAGTAACGCGGCGTGTGCATATTTTCCAAGACGTCATCTTTGATGAGGATCACGACTGGAATAGAAAAATATACGAACGACGACCAAAGGTCTTCTAGTATTTTCACCATTGTGTACCCAACCCCTGGTCACGTGGTTGATGCTGGGATTCCAGGTGGGCAGAGCTCCGGGGAAGCAAAGAGCCCAAGCCAGAGCTCTGAGGGAGTAAAGTTCTAGAGAGCAGGGGACCAATTAGTTGAGAACCCTGGAGCAGAGGGCTCGGGAGCAGAGGCACAGGGCGCTCCGGTTCCTGAATTTGTGACGCCCCTACAAGACGACTCCACGAGGTCTAAAGTGGGTCTACAAGGTGAAGAGGATTGAGGCCGGGGCGCTGGTCAATCATAAGGCATGTCTCTTCGCTCGTGGCTATGTTTAATAGGCGTAGGTGGATTTTGACGAAGTCTTTGCACATGTTGCTCGGATGGAGTCTTTCCGGTGGCTTCTTGCTCTTGCTGCCCAGGAGGGGTGGTCTATTCACCATATGGATGTCAAATCCGCCTTCCTAAATGGCAATGTGAGAGAGGAGGTGTACATGAAGCAACCGCCGGAATTGTTGTGCCTGGGGAAGAAGGCAAAGTTCTCCGCTTGCGTAAGGCGCTCTATGGCCTTCGCCAAGCACCAAGGGCATGGATGCAAAACTCGATAGCACCCTAAAGCAACTTGGATTCAGGCAGAGTGAGCATGAGCATGTGGTGTATCGATGGGCCCAAGGCGGAGCGGCTCTTCTTGTTGGGGTCTACATGGATGATCTCATCATCACTGGATCGTCCGATGTGGCCATCAAGCAGTTGAAGGAGGAGATGAAGACCCAATTCCAGATTAGTGATCTTGAATTGCTTTTGTTTTATCTTGGAGTTGAGGTTTTGCAGGGTGAAGGTGGAATCAGCTTATGCCAGGGGCACTACGCGACACAGATTTTGCGCCTTGGTGGCTTGGAGGGTTGCAATCCTTTTGATACCCCCATGGAGGAGCGGCTTAAGCTTAGCCGCAATAGCAAAACACCAGAGGTGGATGCCACGAGGTATAGGCGTCTTGTTGGGAGCTTGAGGTACCTCGTCCACACATGACCTGACTTGGCCTTTACTGTTGGGTTCGTGAGCCGTTTCATGGAGGGACATACAGAGGAGCACTTGGTGGTGGTGAAGCGCATTCTCTGTGACATTGATGGCACAATCCACTTCGGGTTGCACTTTCGGAGACATGCTGGAGGCGCTCGGCTGATCGGCTATTGTGATAGCGATCTTGTCGGTGACATTGATACAAGGAAGAGCACCAGTGGCACCTTATTTTTCCTTGGTGATTGCTTGGTGCATTGGCAGTCTCTCAAAGAAAGGGTGGTGGACCTATCTTCGCGCGAAGCAGAGTACGTTGATGCTACTACAACTGCTATGCAAGGGTTCTGGTTATCTCGACTACTTACCGAACTTCAAGGAAGGGATGCCGAGGTCGTTGAGCTGAAGATGGACAACAAGTCCACCCTTGCACTGAGCAAGAACCCTGTTTTTCACGATTGCAGTAAGCACATCGATCTTCAATATCATTTCATCAGAGATTGCATTGAGAATAGAAGCATCAGCGCCAATTTCGTTATTACCAAAGATCAACTCACAAACATCTTAACGAAGGCACTTGGGTGAGTGAAGTTTCAGGATCTTCGCTCTCGGTTTCACATGATCTTGGTCAACCTAGTTTCTACACACAAAGATTCAGGAGAGATTGTTGGATGAATCTATGTGTTAGAGTTTGTGCCATCTTTCATGTGGTCAATACATGAATTTTGGTGATTCTTAAAGTTAGAGTCTTTGGTAAATTTTAGGAGTCTTGTAGTATTTATTTTTCGTTAATTCTTATGTCAATTTGGACTCTATAAATAGAGGCGGAAAAACCCGAAAAACAACAACAATTTTGTAGCACCAAATCCTTTATTCATTTCCGAGTCTTTCATTCTTTTTAATGGACAAAGTCTAACACTAAAAAGATACAGAATATTTAAAAAAACTTGGCAGAGCTTCAGTGGAGAAGATTAAGGATCGAAGACAGGTAATAATGTTCTTTCTGTCAATACAAGGATGTATAAACACAATGATCCAACTCACCAAGATCCTCTACTCGAGAAGGTACTTAATCACTCTTCTGCTTTCTCATCTCAACCACATCTGTGAATCACCATTCCTTGAATGCTTGGTCTCGTAGTTGTCATCACAAAGCGATTTCTAGAAGGACAAAGAGAAAATCAGCTGTCTGATTGTAGATCACACATGGCTCTTCACACAAGTTGTAGCTGAGAGTTTAAATCTTTCGGCGTAAACGGTATCTTCCTGTACAAGGTAGGTTTAATATGCTTCACTTTTAACAATCATGATTTGCTTATTCACAACAATTCGTCTTTTACTTTAATTTTTTGTTTTTCGATTGATTTGTCTCAGATTCGAAGCAGAGGATCTTGTTCCAGAGTTTCCGTAACTTCAGAAGAAAAATCTTCCAATACTTCTTGGTGACGATGAAAATATATTGGATCCATCCTTGCTTGTGATGCTGGAATCCACCAAGGCGTCCTCAAGGCTCATATTTATGTCATGCGAACAACTTGACCAAGATTCCCTGATCCGAGTCGGTGAAGTGTTTCAGGTTCCTCCATTCATGATAGGTTTTTTTCGCAGCTACTTATCCGCCTTTTCAACCAGCTTACTGCCACCAGATAAGACGTGCATTCAGTGGCTAGACAAGCAAGAAGACGCTTCTTACATCTACATGAGTTTAAGAAGCATTGTGACCTTCACTGAATCCGAGTTTTTGGAAATCGCTTGGGGAATAAGCAACCGTGACCAAAACTTCTTGTGGGTAATTCCACCTGGATCGGTTATTGGCTCAGAATGGATCAACCACTCCCAAAAGGATTCATGGAAAGCATCAAGAAGAGGGGTAAATCAGTGAAATGGGCGCCACAAAAAGAGGTTCTTCGGCACCGAGCCACATGAGGGTTCCTGACGCACAACAGATGGAACTCAACGTTTGAGAGTATATGCGAAAGAGTTCCTATGATCTGTGCGCCTCACATTTTGGACCAAATGCTAAATGCGAGATTCGTCAGCGACGTCTCGAGGGTAGGAATTTACTTGAAAGGTAGGATTGATAGAAGGGAGGTCAAGAGAGCCATAAGAATATTAATAGAAAAACCAGAAGGAAAAGAGATTCAAGAGAGAATAAAATTGGTGGAAGATGAAGTTAATGGTTAAGAATTAAACTTAAAACTGTCAGAAATTTTGGATGGTTCATAAGAGATTTAGAAGGTCAAATGGAAACCAAATTCGACGTATCACCTTTGAATTTTGATGTCCTGAGAGTCTACTTTCTGATTGTTCAAGTCTCAAGTAGTTTGAAAATTTGTGGAAAACTTTATTGCTATTTTCGTGACGAAGGGTCAGATTTTACTGCATTATTTCTTCTATGAAATTCCATTTTAATTTATATCTTTTTATATATTTTGTTGACTATAGAACTTTCTAGTCTATTAAAAAAAGTATATATAGAAAAGTTGTATGTTTTGGAAAGTAGAGAGAAAAAGAAGAAAGAAACAAATTTAAAAGAAAGAAACATTTCTCTTCCTGTACAAGGTGGGTTTAATATGCTTCACTTTCAACTATAATGATTTGCTTCTTCACGGCAATTCGTCTTTTGCTTTCATTTTGATTTTGCGATTGTGTTCTCTCAGAATCGAAGTAGAGGATCTTGTTCTAGAGTTTTCGCCACTTCAGAAGAAAAATCTTCCAATACTTCTTGGTGAGGATGAAAATATATTGGATCCATCCTTGCTTGTGATGCTGGAATCCACCAAGGCATCCTCAGGGCTCATATTTATGTCATGCGAAGAACTTAAACAAGATTCCCTCATCTGAGCCAGTGAAGTATTTCAGGTTCCTCCATTCATGATAGGTTCGTTTCGCAGCTACTTATCCGTCTTTTCTACCAGTTTACTGCCACGAGATAAGACGTGCATTCAATGGCTAGACAAGCAACAAGACGCTTCTGACATCTACAAGAGTTGAAGAAGCATTGTGACCTTCACTAAATACGAGTTCTTGGACATCGCTTGGGGAATAAACAACCGTGACGAGAAATTCTTGTGGGTAATTTGACCTGGATCAGTTACTGGCTCAAAATGGATCGAACCACTCCCAAAAGGGTTCAAGGAAAGCATCGAGAACAGGGGTAAAATAGTGAAATGGGCGCCACAAACAGAGGTTCTTCGGCACCGAGCCACATGAGGGTTCCTGACGCACAATAGATGGAACTCAACATTTGAGAGTATATGCGAAAGAGTTCCTATGATCTGTGCGCCTCACATTTGGGACCAAATGCTAAATGCGAGATTCGTCAGCGGTGTCTGGAGGGTAGGATTTCACTTGGAAGGTCGGATTGATAGAAGGGAGATCAAGAGAGCTATAAGAATATTAATGGCAAAACCAGAAGGAAAAGAGATTCGCGAGAGAATGAAATTGTTGGAAGATGAAGTTAATGTTGAGAATTAAACTTAAAACTGTCAGAAATTTTGGATGGTTCATAAGAGATTTGGAAGGTCAAATGGAAACCAAAATCAACGTATCACCTTTGAATTTTGATGTCCCGAGAGTCTACTTTGTGATGGTTCAAGTCTTAAGTCGTTTGAAAATTTGTGGAAGACTTTATTGTTGTTTTATTGATGAAGGGTCAGATTTTACTGCATTTGTTCTTCTAAGAAATTCCAGTTTAATTTATATCTTTCTTCATATTTTGTTGACTATAGAACTTTCTAGTCTATTAAAAAAAGTATATATAGAAATGTTGTATGTTTTGGAAAGTAGAGAGAAAAAGAAGAAAGAAACAAATTTAAAAGAAAGAAACATTTCTCTTCCTATACAAGGTAGGTTTAATATGCTTCACTTTCAACTATCATGATTTGCTTGTTCACAACAATTCGTCTTTTGTTTTCATTTTGAATTTTCGATTGATTTGTCTCAGATTTGAAGCAGAGGATCTTGTTCCAGATTTTCCGCCACTTCAGATGAAAATTCTTCTAATACTTCTTGATGAGGATGAAAATATATTGGATCCATCCTTTCTTGTGATGCTGGAATCCACCAAGGCGTCATCAGGGCTCATATTTACGTCATGCGAAGAACTTGCCCAAGATACCCTCATCTGAGCCAGTGAAGTGTTTCAGGTTCCTCCATTCATGATAGGTTCGTTTCACAGCTACTTATCCGTCTTTTCTACCAGCTTACTGTCACCAGATAAGATGTTCATTCAATGGCTAGACAAGCAACAAGACGCTTCTGACATCTACAAGAGTTGAAGAAGCATTGTGACCTTCACTGAATCCGAGTTCTTGGACATCGCTTGGGGAATAAACAACCGTGACCAGAAATTCTTGTGGGTAATTTGACCTGGATCAGTTACTGGCTCAGAATGGATCGAACCACTCCCAAAAGGGTTCAAGGAAAGCATCGAGAACAGGGGTTAAATAGTGAAATTGGCGCCGCAAAAAGTGGTTCTTCGGCACCGAGCCACATGAGGGTTCCTGAAGCACAACAGATGGAACTCAACGTTTGAGAGTATATGCGAAAGAGTTACTGTGATATGTGCGCCTCACATTTGAGACCAAATGCTAAATGCGAGATTCGTCAGTGACGTCTGGAGGGTAGGACTTCACATGGAAGGTCATATTGATAGAATGGAGGTCAAGAGAGCTATAAGAATATTAATGTCAAAACCAGAAGGAAAAGAGATTAGCGAGAGAATGAAATTGTTGGAAGATGAAGTTAATGTTGAGAATTAAACTTAAAACTGTCAGAAATTTTGGTTGGTTCACAAAAGATTTGGAAGGTCAAATGGAAACCAAATTCAACGTATCACCTTTGAATTTCGATGTCTCGAGAGTCTACTTTGTGATGGTTCAAGTCTCAAGTCGTTTGAAATTTTGTGGAAGACTTTATTGTTGTTTTAGTGATGAAGGGTCAGATTTTACTGCATTTGTTCTTCTATGAAATTCCATTTTAATTTATATTTTTCTTTATATTTTGTTGACTATAGAACGTTCTAGTCTATTAAAAAAGTATATACAAAAACGTTGTATGTTTTGAAAGTAGAGAGAAAAAGAAGAAAAAAAAATTTAAAAGAAAGAAACGTTTCTCTTCCTATACAAGGTAGGTTTAATATGCTTCACTTTCAACTATCATGATTTGCTTGTTCACAGCAATTCGTCTTTTGTTTTCATTTTGATTTTTTTGATTGATTTGTCTCAGATTCAAAGCAGAGGATCTTGTTCTAGAGTTTCCACCACTTCAGATGAAAAATCTTCCAATACTTCTTGGTGAGGATGAAAATATATTTGATCCATCCTTGCTTGTGATGCTGGAATCCACCAAGGCATCCTCAGGGCTCATATTTATGTCATGAGAAGAACTTGCCCAAGATTCCCTCATCCGAGCCAGTGAAGTGTTTCAGGTTCCTCCATTCATGATAGGTTCGTTTCGCAGCTACTTATCCGTCTTTTCTACCAGCTTACTGTCACCAGATAAGACATGCATTCAATGGCTAGACAAGAAACAAGACGCTTCTAACATCTACAAGAGTTGAAGAAGCATTGTGACCTTCACTAAATCCGAGTTCTTGGACATCGCTTGGGGACTAAACAACCGTGACCAGAAATTCTTGTGGGTAATTTGACCTGGATCAGTTACGAGCTTAGAATGGATCGAACCACTCCCAAAAGGTTCAAGGAAAGCATCGAGAACAGGGGTAAAATAGTGAAATGGGCGCCGTAAAAAGAGGTTCTTCGGCACCGAGCCACATGAGGGTTCCTAACGCACAACAGATGGAACTCAACGTTTGAGAGTATATGCGAAAGAGTTTCTATGATCTGTGCGCCTCACATTTGGGTCCAAATGCTAAATGCGAGATTCGTCAGCGATGTCTGGAGGGTAGGAATTCACTTGGAAGGTCGGATTGATAGAATGGAGGTCAAGAGAGCTATAAGAATATTAATGGCAAAACCAGAAGGAAAAGAGATTCGCGAGAGAATGAAATTGTTGGAAGATGAAGTTAATGTTCAGAATTAAACTTAAAACTGTCAGAAATTTTGGATGGTTTACAAGAGATTTGGAAGGTCAAATGGAAACCAAATTCAACGTATCACCTTTGAATTTTGATGTCCCGAGTGATGGTTCAAGTCTCAAGTCGTTTAAAATTTGTGGAAGACTTTATTGTTGTTTTAGTTACGAAGGGTCAGATTTTACTGCATTTGTTCTTCTATGAAATTCCAGTTTAATTTATATCTTTCTTTATATTTTGTTGACTATAGAACTTTCTAGTCTATTTAAAAAAATATATAGAAACGTTATATGTTTTGGAAAGTAGAGAGAAAAAGAAGAAAGAAACAAATTTAAAAGAAAGAAACATTTCTCTTCCTATACAATGTAGGTTTTATATGCTTCACTTTCAACTATCATGATTTGCTTGTTCACAGCAATTCGTCTTTTGTTTTCATTTTGATTTTGATTGATTTGTCTCAGATTCGAAGAAGAGGATCTTGTTCTAGAGTTTATGCCACTTCAGATGAAAAATCTTCCAACATTTCTTGGTGAGGATGAAAATATATTGGATCCATCCTTGCTTGTGATGCTGGAATCCACCAATCATATTTATGTCATGCGAAGAACTTGACTAGGATTCCCTGATCCGAGCCTGTGAAGTGTTTCAGGTTCCTCCATTCATGATTGGTTCGTTTCGCCGCTACTTATCCGCCTTTTCTCCCAGCTTACTGCCACTAGATAAAACGTTCATTCATTGGCTAGACAAGCAAAAAGAAGCTTTTGACATCTACATGAGTTTAAGAAGCATTGTGACCTTCACTGAATCCGATTTCTTGGACATCTCTTGGGGAATAAGCATCCGTGACCAAAAATTCTTGTGGACAATTTGACCTGGATCGGTTACTGGCTTAGAATGGATCCAACCACTCCTAAAAGGGTTCATGGAAAGCATTGAGAACAGGGGTAAAATAGTGAAATGGGCGCCGCAAAAAGTGGTTCTTCGGCACCGAGCCACATGAGGGTTCCTGACGAACAACAGATGGAACTCAACGTTTGAAAGTATATGCAAAGGAGTTCCTATGATCTCTGTGGCTCACATTTGGGACCAAATGCTAAATGCGAGATTCGTCAGCGACGTCTCAAGGGTAGGACTTCACTTGGAAGGTCGGATTGATAGAATGGAGGTCAAGAGAGCTATAAGAATATTAATGGCAAAACCAGAAGGAAAAGAGATTCGCGAGAGAATGAAATTGTTGGAAGATGAAATTAATATTGAGAATTAAACTTAAAACTGTCAGAAATTTTGGATGGTTCATAAGAGATTTGGAAGGTCAAATGGAAACCAAATCAACGTATCACCTTTGAATTTTGATATCCCGAGAGTCTACTTTGTGATGGTTCAAGGCTCAAGTCGTTTGAAAATTTGTGGAAGACTTTATTGCTATTTTAGTGACGAAGGGTCAGATTTTACTACATTAGTTCTACTATAAAATTCCAGTTTAATTTATATCTTTCTTTATATTTTGTTGACTATAGAACTTTCTAGTCTATTATAAGAGGGTTCCTGACACACAACAGATGGAACTCAACGTTTGAAAGTATATGCAAAGGAGTTCCTATGATCTCTGCGCCTCACATTTGGGACCAAATGCTAAATGCAAGATTCGTCAGCGACGTCTCAAGGGTAGGACTTCACTTGGAAGGTCGGATTGATAGAATGGAGGTCAAGAGAGCTATAAGAATATTAACGGCAAAACCAGAAGGAAAAGAGATTCGCGAGAGAATGAAATTGTTGGAAGATGAATTTAATATTGAGAATTAAACTTAAAACTGTCAGAAATTTTGGATGGTTCATAAGAGATTTGGAAGGTCAAATGGAAACCAAATCAACGTATCACCTTTGAATTTTGATGTCCCGAGAGTCTACTTTGTGATGGTTCAAGGCTCAAGTCATTTAAAAATTTGTGGAAGACTTTATTGTTATTTTAGTGACGAAGGGTCAGATTTTACTGCATTAGTTCTTCTATCAAAATTCCAGTTTAATTTATATTTTTCTTTATATTTTGTTGACTATAGAACTTTCTAGTCTATTAAAAAAGTATATATAGAAACGTTGTATGTTTTGGAAAGTAGAGAGAAAAACAAGAAAGAAATAAATTTAAAAGAAAGGAAGATTTCTCTTTTCTTCTCAAGAATATTCAAATACTTATATACTCTTTTTATTAAATTGGTATCAGAGCTATGGCGAATTTGAGAAGCTCATCATTAGGCCAGATATTGCTGCAACGATTCACCACAACGAACAATGCAATTTGAGCATTCAAATGCGTACCTTGCTCAACACAAAAGATGTGTGGGAAGTAGTTGAAATTGGTTACGATGAGATGGACGTTGCCTGTGATACAACGAATCAGTTGAAAGCATTGAAAGAAATGCGAATGAAGGATAAGACTACTATCTTGATCTTATTCAAAGCTGTAGACGAGTCGGGATTTGAGAAGATTGTTGGTGCATCAAACTCGAAAGAAGCATGGGACACTTTATAAAAGGTGTTCAAAGGTGTCGAACAAGTTAAGCAAGCATCTTCAAACTCTACGAGGTTAGTTGGAGGTCATGAAGATGAAGGAGTCTAGCTTTATTACTTGTGTGCAAATAGTGGTGAATCAACTCAAACAAAATGGAGAAACTCTCACCGATGCAAGATTTGTGGAGAAGATTGTTCGGTCATTGACAAATGATTTTGAGAATGTTGTATGTGCCATCGAGGAGTCAAAGAATTTGGAAGAGATAACCATCGATGATCTCGCGTGTTCTCTTGAAGTGCATGAACAACGAAAAACAAAACGAAGCAAGACATATTCGAGGAGGCCTTGAAAACAAAAATGATCAAGGAGGACAAAGCGATGTATGCGCAAAATAACTGAGGAAAAGGACGTAGCCGTGGAGGTCACGGTTTTGGTTGCGGTGGATGTCATGGTCATGGAAGTTACAATGAAGAGAGATGACAACCATGCCAACATAATTGACGTGGACGAGGCCGCGGTTGTGGAAGAGGATGCTGTTCACATCGCCCAAGAATCAAATGTTAAAACTGTGGTAAATATGCACACTATGCAAAAGATTACTTTTTCAAGAATAAAGTGGAAGAAAATGTTAATCTAGTCGAAGAAGATAGGAGCAATGATGATAGCGTTCTCATGATGGCTCATTAACTCGACACTAGTGCTAGTAACCATATGTGTGGGCACAAACATCTCATTGTTGATATGTAAGAGATAAAAGATGGGCATGTGTCCTTTGGAGACGCATCAAAGGTTAAAGTCAAGGACCCAAGAAAGATACATTTTCTCCAAAAAGAATGGAAAAGAGATTACAATGGAGGATGTGTACTATGTACCTGATCTGAAGAGCAATATTCTCAGTATACGTCAATTAATTGATAAAGGATGTTCGGTCTTCATGAAAGATCGAATACTGCAATTGAAGGAAAAAATGGTCGACTACTTCCGTACGTGAAGATGGTAAAGAACCGGATGTTCAAATCCAACTTGCAAAATATACAAGAGAGGTGTGTGTAACTCAATATGGAGGATAAATCAATGTTATGGCACTTACGATTAGAACACTTTCATTATGGTGGGCTAAAAGAGTTACCTAAGAAGGAAATTGTCCATGGGTTACCAAACATGGACCACATCAAGACCTTTTGTGAAGGTTGTGTCCTTAGTAAGCATGAAAGGACCAATTTTCAAAAGAAGGCAGAATATCATGCAGGAAGACCTCTCGAGTTGATACACACCGACATATGAGGCCCAATTACTCTGAAATTATTGAGAAGAGATATTTTATTACTTTCATTGATGGTTGTCAAGGAAAACATGGTTTATTTTCTGAAGGAGAAGTCTGAAGCTTTTGAGTTGTTTAAAAAATTCATGACGATGGTAGAGAAGACGAATGATCTTTATATCAAGGCTCTATGCTCAGAAGGAGGTGGAGAATACATGTCTATCGCGTTCACAAGCTATCGTGAGGAAAAACGCATAAAAAGATTCTTTACAGCATCGTACTCACCTTAACAAAATGGTGACGCTGAAAAGAAGAATTGCAAGATCCTTGATATGGTTTGGTCGATGCTGAAGAGAAAACATATACCAAAGGAATTTTGGGCAGAAACGGTGCAATGCGCGGTGTATATGCAGAACCGATATCTGTATTGAAGTTCGGAGAGAAAGACACCACAAGAAGCTTGGAGCGGACATAAGCCGACTGTATCACTCTTTAAAGGTCTGGGAGTGTGGCCTATGCACATGTACCGGATCAAAGAAGAACTAAACTCGATGAAAAGAGTAAGAAGTATGTGTTCATTGGGTATGACGAGAAGACGAAGCCGTTCAAGTTGTTTGATCCAATTGAAAGAAAGGTGATTGTGAGACGAGATGTACACGCGAATGAAGAAAATACGTGGGATTTGAAGAACCAAAAGGAGGCAACACAAGGACAGTCATTGAATGTTGCACCGATAATCACTCCAACGACTTTTCATGTATATAGCAAAGATGAAGATGATCCGATATAACCGAGGATACGAAGCCCCCAAGATTTATATGAGCCAACTGAAGTAATGCATTTGGTTTTTTTATTAGCAGACTCGGAGAACATCAGTCTTGAAGAGGGTGTTAAAGAAAAAAAATGGAAAGCTACAATGGATGAAGAGATAAAAGCAATCGAAAGAAACAAAACTTGGGATTTGGTATAGTGGCCTCAAGGATACAAACCCATTGGTGTTAAATGGATGTACAAGAAGAAAATGAATGCCCAAGGTGAGATTGAAAGGTACAAGGCGCGTCTAGTTGCAAAAGGTTATTTACAAAGGGCGGGAATCGATTATGATGAAGTTTTTGCACTTGTTGAAAGAATGGAGACAATTTGTCTCTTCTTATCTCTAGCTGCACAATTCAGGTGGCTGATTATTCAAATTGATGTAAAATCTGCATTTTTAAATGGAGTTCTTGAAGAGGAAGTTTACGTAGAGCAACTGTCTGGGTACATGAAACCTGGGAGTTGGAGGAAAGTATTGAAGTTGAAGAAACCACTTTAGGGGTTAAAGCAAGCTCCACGAGCTTGGAACACACAAACGATACTTACTTTAAGAAGAATATATACATACAATGTCTTATGAGCATGCATTGTACGTGAAGAAAGAACAAGGTAATCTACTTCTCGTTGCTCTTTATGTTGATAATCTTATTTTCATGGGGATTAAATGAGAAGATTTTTGAAGATTTTAAAGAGGCTGTGACGAGGGAGTTTGAAATTACAGATTTGGGATTGATGAAGTATTTTCTTGGTCTTGAGATCAAACAAGGAGGTTTTGGAATTTTTGTCTCGCAAGAAGCTTTTGTGAAGGATATTTTGAAAAAGAACAAGATGGAAGAATACAAGTAAATGCAAGTGAATACCGCAGTTTGGTGGGACGTTTACGGTATCTCTCATGTACAAGGCCAGACGCGCATATAGTGTTGGCATAGTGAGCAAATACATGCAGGATCCAAGACGCTCGCACCTCAAAGCTATTAAAAGAATTCTTCAATATATTCGAGCAACAATATCATTTGGACTATTATACTAAAAAGACATATGAATTCAAGTTGGTTGGATATTGTGATAGTGATAGGGGCGGAGATATAGATGATCAGAAGAGTACATAATGGTACGTATTTTACTTGGAGAATACATAATTCACATGGCTTTCGAAGAAGCAGCTGATCATAACTTTTTCATGCAAGGCCAAATATGTGGCAGCATCATGGTGTCTGTGTCACAAAATTTGGGTAAGAAATTTGCTACAAGATCTAAAGCTGCAACAACATGAGGAAACCGAGATATGAGTAGACAACAAATCTGAAATTGAATTGACATGAGAATAATGGAGAAGTGAAAATGATTCATGTTGCAAGCCATGACCAAGTTGCAGATATTTTTACAAAGCCTCTACCAACTGCGATGTTTTAAACTTTGAAGGAGAAGCTCGACATGAAAGATCGTAGAAGTTTGAGTTTAAGGGAGAAATTTGTTGAGAATTAAACTCAAAACTATCAGAAATTTTGGATGGTTTTCATCAGAGATTGGGAAGGTAAAATGGAAACCAAATTCAACGTCTGACCTATGAATTTTGATGTCCGAGAGTCTACTTTCTCATGGTTCAAGTCTCAAGTCCTTTGAAAATTTGTAGAAGACTTTATTGCTATTTTAGTGATGAAGGGTCAGATTTGACTACGTTAGTTCTTCTATAGAATTCCGGTTTGATATTATATATTTCTTTATATTTTGTTAACTATAGAACTTTCTAGTCTATTGAAAAAACTATATATAGAAAAGTTGTATGTTTTGGAAAGTAGAGAAAAAAAGAAACTGAATTAAAAGAAAGAAACATTTCTCTTTTTTTCTCAAGAATATTCAAATACTTACATGATCTTTCTATCAGTTAAAATGATCTCTCCAAAAAAGAGGATCATCGTATGAATCTCAAGAGAATCTGGATGATAATACATTATTGTTCTAACTCCAACCGAAACCAATGATTCGTTCTTTTCCTTCGAGATGTCATTCCTCTCTTTTTCAAAATATAAAATGTTAATATTCTTATAAATTAAAGGTTTTTGTACAAAAGGAAGTATTATATCTTAAAACATATAATGAACTAGCCTAATCGTAGAAGTTTAAAAGCAAAAAGGTGTCAAATACTCAAAATTGTTAGTTTAGGATCTATGGAAAAATTAGTGAATTCCTATACATTTTATCAAAGTCGTTTCAATTGTACTAATATGAAAAGAAAAGAATGATGGATGATATGTTCTTCTCGGATGGCTGTGTTTGGTGTGTGTGTTCTTGCTTGAGTAAATGAAAAAAATGGATGTTGTTTTTGTTGAAAGTTCTTGAATGTGTTACACTACACATTCTCCATATACTACTTAGTCTTAAAGCTTACAAAAAGATCATCATAATGCCCTAATACATAAATGCTATATTTGGATATGTTTTCTTCTTGTTTGAAATCTTGTATGAAGATTGAGATTATCCAAAAACAGTTAACTATCCATTGCTTCTGTCTTCTGCAGGTACTTCGTCTAATCTTTAGGTATTTTGCATTCTGAGGGGTGTTTGGGCTTCACCGACATGGGTTTCATCCTTCTCCAACACGAGGCCTTCATAGATGACTTGGGCTGGATTTTTTCTCAAGCCTTCTAGGCTCATTTTGTAACTCTGAGGCTCGTCCATCTTGTATTTCGATTCCAATCACTCAAAATTTCTCTCGAGTCTTCTCTCGATCTAAGGGAGATTGTGCTCCATGGATGTCAGTAAGACCGTCGTACCAAAGCATGCCAACCCTATCATCCTCCCTCTTGATGGGCTTCGGCTCAACCCCAAGTCTTTCCCTTAGTTCCTCATATCTTCTCATCCCCAGAGCTTTAGTTAGGATGTCTAAGAGCTGCTCTTCACTAGGTAGAAACCGCAACTTAAGCTGTCTGGTTGCTTCTGCTTCCCTTACGACATGATACTTAATCTCTATGTGTTTAGTCTGTTTGTGCTGCACATGACTCTTCCCAATTGCTATGGCCGACAAGTTATCAAGTAGATAGGTATTCTAGTGTTCATATCAAACCCTAGCTCATCAAATAGGCGTTTTAACCATACTAAATGATTCGTTGCTGCACACAATACCATGTATTCGGCTTCCGCTGTAGATCATGTAATTGTTATCTTCTTCTGAGTTTTCCACGTAAAGAATGCACTCCCAATACTGAAGTAGAAACCAGTAGTGCTTCTAGAGTCACTCACACTACCACCTAGATCAGAGTTTGAATATCTAACTAGCTCTGCATGTTTTGTGCATCTAAACCTTAATCTATAGCTTAGAGTAGTAGTCACATACATCATTACCTTCTTCATTTCTTGCATGCTCTTTTTTCTGATGGGTGAGCATTGAATCTTGATAGGTATGACACTGCAAACATGATGTTTGGTCTGGTGGCAGCCAAGTACCATAAACTCCCACCATATTCTGGTAAGTTGTCTAGTCCTTTAACTCTTTTTCTTGTTCAATGTTCTTTCCATGGGGTATGAGTGGTGTACTCACACCTTTTGAATGTTACATGCCAAATTTCTTCAATAGAGATATGGCATACTTAGCTTGCCTAGAAAATACTCCAGCTTCCCTATGTCACTCATCTCAAACGTAGCACTTAGCTTCTCCATGATCATCTTTATCATATTTCTGTAACCCAATGATTATTATTATGTCATCTACATAGATGCATATATTCAATACAATGTCTTCATCTTCACATACATTGATGATCAAACTTACTTCTTGCGCACCCTTCAGTGATGAAAAATATGTCTATCTTATTGTACCAAGCCCTACGGGCTTGCTTTAGTCCATATAGATCCTTGTATAGTTCTAGGACTTCGTCTTCTGCAAAAATCCTCTATTAGCTCTCCATTTAAGAAAGCTAACTTCACATCTATTTGATGCAGGTCCCATCTCATTGAGGTGCAAAAGCAATTAGAGTTCTGAGTGTATCATGTTTTGATTCAGTAGCATAGGTCTCTCCATAATCAAGGCCATATGTCTGGGTAAACCCTTTGTTCACTAGCCTTGCCTTTAGTTTTTGCAAGTCTCCTTTCTCATCTGTTTTAACCTTGTACAACCATTTCACACTAATCACTTTTTGGTTTCCAGGTCTTTCAATAAGAACCCATGTTTGGTTCTCATTGATCATGTCAATCTCCATATCCATTGCCTCCGTTCAACCTTTCTTTGACTACCTCTTCAAAATAGGTTGGTTCTTCAAAACTCATATAACAGACTTCATGAGCCTGATCTTTATCTTTTTCTTCATTCTCATCTATTCCGTATAGATCACTTACTCTCCTTGTTCTGTGAACATGCCTTAAGGAGCTACCATTATCATCTGGAGTTCCATTTCTATTGGATTGTAGTTCTGTCATCTGAAGGGTAATGGGATCGTCTAAGGTAAGCTCCCTCTTGACCTTTAAGTTTGTTGATTAGGAATGGCTAGTGCATTTGCAGTCTATAGGTTGTAGTGCATAGGTTCTTTTCTTCGATTCATATAACTAGAATTGAAACGTGGAACTTGGGCAGCAGATTGTCTATCCCAGTTCTATAAATACTATGTCTCTAGCCACTTCGACTTTGTTTATTTCCAACTTGTATACCTTGTAGCCCTTGCTTAGGCTACTATAACCAGCAAAAATTTCCTTCTTAGACCTATCATCTAACTTTCTCCTCTTGTGTGAATGTATCAAAATGTGACAGATACATCCAAAGACCTTTAAGTGACCTACTGAAGGTTTATGACCATTCCATGCTTCAAGTGGATTATCTTGTCATTAGATTGTAATAACTGGAGCATATCGTAACATGGGTGACCAAGTCGCTAATGCCAAGTTGATGAAGATTCAATCTGTTGCTTATAGAAAACAAAGCTTGAGGAGCTGATGGCTCAAGGACATATAAGCCATTAGTTTGTGGCCCTCGGCTAGCATCATGTGGGATTACTGATCATTTATTATATACAATGTGATATCCCACTATCAAGCAATCATTAAGATGATTTATATGGAGAAATTTCATTGTGGAATGCTTGTGGTTTCCATGGTCGAGGAGTTACATACCACGGTTAGGGAGTAGCATGCTAGGCCGAGTTTACCCTATTTACAAAGGCTGAGATGAGGCAAGATTGAGCGCACCAGTTTTCACTATAATTGAAGTTTCCACATGTTTGATAGTTTCCTTGGTGCCCCCTTAGATGCATTGTGATGTCCTGATTAATTTTGGATGCGGTTATGGGCGAGTTCCTGCGTTGTTGGTCGTGGTAGGCAGCGGTGAAGGGATGAGAGAGAGCACGAAAAGTTTGGTTTCATGATGGATCGAATTCTCGTGAGTTGCTCGATGGAGATAGCAGCGTCATTGGCCTTGACGATTTCACCCATCGAGGATGGCTTCTAGAAGATCATCATGGTCAAAAGGCTTTTCCAAGAAGGCAAGCTTGTCAACACTTGTGGTGAAAAAACGGATAAACTCATCAACAGTTTGTGTGCCTTTGATACTCCTTTTGATATGTTCGTTCAATTGTAAGAAGTGACTGCGAAAGGCTTTACCATAAGTGTTGGCAAGGGAGCTCTATAACACATGAGTTGAGGTTAATATGACCAAGGTTTGGAAAGGAACAGAGATCGTGCCTAGGAGGACACTAAAGAATAGGAGAACTTGTTGAAGCCACATATATAGAGATTGTTGGATTCTCACGTGAAATTCCATTTACAAAATTGTGGCCGTTGGAACAAAACTTTCTTCAAGAAGGAAACAATCCAAATTGTGATCCTCAAGAAGCGCCTTAACTTGGATACTCCATGGATGATAATTGGAGGGTGTGAGCTTCATTATGTTTGTCATATGGAAAAGGATGGAAGATGAATTAGGGTAGTTTTTATTGAAAGTAAATGCGGTCTCGGATGATGTGATGGCGACTTCGAACAAATGGAAGAGGGTGGTGACGCAATGAAAGAAGAGAAACAAAAGAGAAAAAAAAAACTGACTCACTGTGATGCCAGAATAGAGAAATAATTTCGTTTGTACTCCTTAAGACAATTACATATATATATATATATATTAAGTTCACATAATTTACAATAATGTAAAATGACTACTAATATAAGATACTCTTTAACATCACTATTTGCTTTAATATTACTATTTCTTTATTTATTTGATATTAGTATTAGATTTTACTATTTTCTTACAACACTCATGCAAGACGAGTCACTGAATTTGAATCCAATCTTGTAACATAAAGTAGAGAATGATGATCAAGGTATCGATTTTGTTAAAAGATCTGCATATTGATCTGCCGAGCTTACATGTGAAACACGTAAGGAACCACTTTGAGCTTGTCTATTAACAAAATGAAAGTTTAAGGTATATGTTTCATTCTAGAGTGAAAGATACTTAACGTTTCATTAATATATTAGTAATTGCTTAATAGAGGATACTTAACATTTAATTACACATAGAAGAGCTTAAATGGAGAAGATCAATGATTAAAGATGGGTAATATTGTTCCCTCTACCATTACAAGGATTCAACTAGGCAATATCCTTAACTTTGAGAGGATTCTCAATTACTGTGATTCATATGCACTTCAACCCACAGAATCTTTCTATGAATGGTACAAGGTAGATGGAGCGTGGAAGACTACTACAAGAATATATAATTTCTAATGATTCGGATGAATATCGGGAAATAATAATTGATCGATTTCTAAGCGGTCTAAATTCCAATACACATGACCGTGTAAATAATTATTAGTGTGTTTATATGGTTTGAAAAACCTTTTTCGATATACAAAAGATCTTCCAACTACCGACCAAAAGTGAATCAATTTGACAAACAAAATATGGTATACAAAACTGAATAGAAAGTAGAGACGTTAACCACCAGATACCATTGAAATTTAATTAAAAAATCGTGATACTCAATGTTTTCAATGTTAGGATCGAGGAAACTTTGTGATGGACTATCTACAAACCAAAGAGGAGATCACATATGTATGGTTCTACGTGCTACACTTTGCATTTATGCGATATCTTGTTTAATAATAAGGTTGTCATATTTTTACTAGGACCACAAGATATTTTTGGTGACTCGTGATGTGGAATTTTTTAAGATCAATTTTCATTACCTTTAATGGGGTTTCGACAACACAAGTCTTGTTGGCATGTGTCTTTCTCTATGTGACGAGACCACCATTATTATCATGCCAACTAAAATCACACATACCTCGTCTACGGGTTTTTTTTTTCTTACATCAATATTTAGAGGCACATTGGATGAGTCTTCCCTTGATGACACTTCAGCCACTATCTCGTGTCGTAGTCCAACATCCTTACAAGAAGTTGTTGGGAAATTTTAACATATAGAAGTTTTGATCCATCGAAATTATGCAATATTATCAGTAACACTTTCACTATTATAATCTTTCATAAGTCTCTTCCCCTTTGTCCTCCTCAAGTATCTCCCATTGTGTTTTTCATTAACTCTCTGATTCCCAATTTTTTCTTTGACAAAACACGTATGTTACAGCTTTAACAGTTGATTCAAAACCTAGATCTTATATGAAATCTCCACATGATGATCAATAGAAATAAGCTATGTTAGAAGAAATTAGTACTTTCAAGAGGAGGGGGTTTTGGGGGGCCTTGGTCTCGCCACGAATGTCATGGAGTACCCGCCGTCTCTTATCTTTACGCCATGAAGCTAGCCCCTTGGTTACCTTTGTTTTAGGCAATGATAGAAGTGCTCATTCTGGTGGGATAATTGGACAGGTCTTGGCCCATTGGTCGATTTCATTGGAGATGAAGGGCCGAGGATGCTTCGGATTATTGAGGCGGTTTCCGAAGGTAGTTGGCGACTTCTGGGGGCTAGAAGTAGTGAAGTTTAAGAAACCCTTACCCGTATTTCTTCTATAGTTCCGCCGTCGGTGGACAAATAAGTAGCAAAGTTGAAGAAGCCCTTACCCATATTTCATTTAAAGTTGCACCATCGGTGGAAAAAGGTGAAGACGTCTTCTTATGGAAAGCATCGCCAACCAGCTTTGAACATGTGTTCAAGTCGTGTAAGACTTGGAATATGATTCGGACCCGTAGCTCGGTTCTCCAGTAGACAGATGAGACGTGGTTCAAGCAAGCGCTCTCTAGAAATGTCTTCACATATTGGATTGCAATGTGGTCTCGTCTCCCCACGAAGGACATATTAGCTCGTTAGGGTGTACCATGCATAGGGAGATGTCTCCTGTGTCAATCCGAAAATGAGTCTCACTTTCATCTATTTTTCTCTTGCCAATATAGTAGAGATGTGCTAACTCACTTCACAGGGACTAGATGGCCAGATCTTCCTATGGATTTGCATGGTATTAGCCATTGGTTAGCGGATTCAACGATTCTATCGGATGAGCTGGTTGTATTAAGAATCTTGATACAAGCAATGGTCTATTTCATCTGGCAACAGAGGAACACTATATTATTTCACATTGGTTCGTCTTCGGTCTTGGAGGCTCGCGTTCAGGTTGATTGATTAGTGTGTGATCATATTCTTTCCTTGCAGAAGTTGATTCCAGGTCAGTTCAACATTAGTTTATCTATTTGGCACTCCATTTTGGTATACTCTTGACCTTGTTGTGGGTGAGGACATTCTCTTATTGTCATGTATTTTGTGGATGTGGTTAGTGGGGTTCTGATTTTTGTAACCTTAGTGAGGATTATGTCTTCAAAGCCGTTGATTGCTCACGGCTTTAGGGTATACTAAACTTACTATTTTATGTATATATAATGAACATTAAAAAAAATAGTACTTTGGAGCAAAAAATGTGCATAGCGTTTACAACATCTGCCGTTGTGAAAGACAAAGTTGATGGTATGGTGCAATTCTTCAAAGCGCATTTGGTGTTACATTGGCATGATTGGCGCACTATATTGGGAATTGTATCAAATGGACATCTATATACTTTCTTATATGAAATATTTACATGACTGATGGTGGTTGCCGATTTTTTCGGTTACACAAGTTACTCTATGGTCTCGAACAATCTCACATTGTTGGTTTGTGAGGATTACTTCAGCCATGGAAGAGTATGGTTTCTGGCAATTTCTCATTGATTATTCACTCTTAACTCATACTACGATTAACGTTTCTCTCATCATTTTTGTTTACGTTGATCATTTGATCATTTGGATAATAGTTCAACTGAGATCACTCTTTTCGAGGGCTATCTCCACTCTTGTTTTACATGAAAGACCCTGGTATCTTGAATTATTTTTGTGGATATTGATGTGGCTCGTGGATCTTATGGTCTTTATCTCAACGTAAATATGCACCTTGATATTATCTTTGAAACATGCGGTTTGAGGTTTGTTTTTATCTGTTGAGTAAAATCATTGTCTTGGTCATTCTACTAGTTATCTACTGATTGGTTATGAGAACTATCTACTAGTTGCCTGCATCATTCATAATTTTTTTCAGTTCTTGATGCAATCGACAAAGGTACATTGGAAATTTATTTTACGTGTTGTTCAGTATCTAAAACTTAATTTTAGCCAAAAAATATTTCTAAATTCTTAACACCGATTTACGACTACAACTTGGTGTGAATTGAATTGTGCACTTCCTCAAAGATAAAATACTGAACTATGACAGAAATTTATTGTTGTTCAGTATCTAAAACTTAATTTTAGCCAAAAAATATTTCTAAATTCTTAACACCGATTTACGACTACAACTTGGTGTTGGTGTAATTGTGCACTTCCTCAAAGATAAAATACTGAACTATGACAATGACGTTTCACATATTGAAATTGTTGAAATCTTTACTTCATAATATTTGTATCTCTCATTCCCGCTCAATACCCCTCTTTACTGTGATAATCAAATTGTGTTTCCTATTGCAGTCAATCTCATCTTCCATGAGCATACAAGCACATTGAAATGTACTACCATTTGGTTCGTAATGTGACCATCGATGATACTTTCACAACACATTACATCTCTATTCATGACCATGTACAACTAGTAGACACTATTTATTTAGTCTTTTGGCAATGATTCACATTGTGCTATTCTCAATATGTCCTTCACATAACTACTTATCATCCTCCTCAAGCAAGATGGTTCACTCCAGACGAGAGTTTCATTAAGTGGTTAAGCAAGACAAATCTGTTATTAAAATAAGTTTCAGTAGCAAAGAATCCGTGACCAGAAAGTCTTAGAAACAGTGACCGGACACTTCTTGTATTTGTGTGTGTATATATATACAAGGCCGGCTCAACTAAAAAAACATTAAAAAAGAGGTCATGTGCCATAAATTAAGATATGCCCTTTCGTACCTTTTAACATACAATTATTCTAAAATTAATTAATTTTTGAAAAATAATAGACCTAAACTCATTGAGATTCTGTTCGAATGCTCTTGTCGAACATGGGCTGAGTCACCTCTATATATATATATAGGAATTTTCTTAGTGTTTTCAATTATATGGATATATGTGCATTTTTAGAAAAATGGTGATGTAGATATATGTATACTATAAAAATATTATTATATATTAATAAATTGAGAAAACAAATTGGTCCATGGCAGACGGCAAGATATAATTTCTTGTTTTTCTTGAGAAAACTCTTGATAATTTTAGAATATTTATGGTATGGAAACGAGTCATCCAGATTTTAAAATAGGTCGGACAATGATGATGATAACTAATGAGATATATAGCCTATGGTAATCAAATAATTATGCATTGAGATAGTCATCATGTGAAAGCATAGATAATAATAGGATAATCCACAATTAGATAAATATTCGATTCCTAAAACTGTTTTTATGAAAATATATGAATATTAGCCATCATGTGAAGGCATAGATTGTAGGGTTGAATTTCATGCGGAATCGTGTTTTAATCAACCCGAATTAAGATCTAGTCATGTTTACGATTAATTGTTCGGTTTCAACGTTAAACGACTCAAGAACAGTTTCTGAGATACCTGAAACGTTGAACTGAGGATCGGATGTGAGGCTTGATGGTACAAGCCCTCTACGCGTATCCACGCCGAGATCGGGATCTGCCTTCAACCTTTTGGTGCGGAATTCGGAAGAACGAAAACTGTTTTCGTTCTTCGGGTTTTCTGTTTGACGGCTGCGTTTCTAGGGTTTAGATTATTTGACTGATCGTCTGATAACGAAAACCTGTTTTCGTTATTTATATAATTATTAACACTTTTAATAATTACAATTAAACCCTCAACTTATTCAATATTACATAATAGGCATAGGACTTTCAATCTCCCACTTGCCTTTACGTAATATCTAATATAGTCGAAAATACATGTATCTCCATACACATATTTGCCCGTACATCTCATGTACTGTCTCCAAAAGAAAACAAATACAATTATATTCTTCGGTGCTAGCGGATGAATATAACTGCATTCCACACTGATTGTCTAACAATCATAAACAGATACCGAGACACTCGTATGCGTGTGACCTCGTAGGTTCATCACTAAACTGGTAGTTAATTAAGACTAATTAACTAATCGAGGTTGGCGTCTAGCAACACTCCTCAACGACCAGATAGTGTGAAGTAACATCCTTACTCTGTAGAACCATGGTAGAAGGATAATATTATTATTTCCTTCCGTCTTTACAGCTCCGGATAATCCTAGGACATGGTCTAACTGTCAAGTCCTAATAGATTATCAACTATGTTTCATGCCAAACATAACTGACTGGTGAATGATCGCAAGAAACTCCTTTCTTCTCTCATTCAAATGCCCTGGCCAAGGTCTTTCAGTCATTATGTTGCTGACAACATAGAGCTCAAACTCTTTACCTAGAGTTGACGGATTCCATCTTGATCAATCACTAACTGCACAAGCATCTAATCATTCCCAATATCCTTTCAACTTACATCCCAAGGCATAAGGTGTCCAGTATCAAAGAATGGTAGATAACTTGTCAGTTACTATGTTGATCTCAGGTCTAAGGAAATTATAATATTCCAATCCTTCTAGAGAAATTCCTATTGACAGTTCAATGGTAATGTAACCATTAGGAATTCTCCCTTTGGGTCTGTTCAATGATCACATCTCTATGTGCATCATCCATACATGTGATTTAGTAAAAGAGATCTACTAATTTCTATCAAATAGAAACCATCACATCCATGTTGATCTATCCGGATTACTAACGTCCAATTAGTTATCCTATGATCAAGAACGATTTAGATTAAGTTTTACCAAAACTTGACTCTCTTTATCATGATCTCTATCATGATGACAAGTTTCTAAACTTAATCATGGACTCTATCATACTAGCTATGAAAACATATACACATATATATTTACAAATATCATCAAAATGATAAAATAATGCCATTTCATTTATTTATAAGTGTTCAAAATACAAGACATAAAATAGCTCTTAAATAGTTACAACAGTTGTACTATTCCTAGAACTAATTCCAGCATGCCATGTCTTTCAATCCAATCTTCAACTTGTGCTTGTCAAACTCATTTGAACCAAGCGCCTTTGTGAGCGGATCTGCTGCATTCTCTTTTCCTTCTACCTTCTGGATTTGAACGTCCCCACGCTCAACGATTTCCCTTATCAGATGGAACTTCCGCAGAACATGCTTTGATCTTTTATGAGATCTTGGTTCCTTCGCCTGGGCTATTGCCCCGGTATTATCACATAATAAAGGAACTGGTTCCTTTATTGAAGGTACCACACCAAGTTCAGTTATGAACTTTCTCATCCAGACCGCTTCCTTAGCAGCTTCGAAAGCTACTATGTATTCCGCTTCAGTAACCGAATCAGCTACAGTAGCTTGCTTGGAACTTTTCCAACACACTGCACCCCCATTGAGACAAAAGACATACCCCGATGTCGATCTGCTATCATCTTTATCAGACATAAAGCTGGCATCCGTGAACCCTTCTAACTCTAAGTTAGAATCTCCATAAACGAGGAATTGGTCTCTAGTCCTTCTCAAGTACTTGAGAATGGTTTTCACCAATTTCCAATGTTCCTCACCAGGATCTGCCTGATA
>CM071871.1:35567093-35587320 GCA_036759665.1 Gynandropsis gynandra | reverse complement strand
TTCCCTTGATTTGGCCGTTCTAGATCTTAGGAAAGTTTGTTGAGATCCAAGGACCCGAGCGGGCACAGCTTGTACCCGCTCGTGCAGGCCATGTACCCGACCGTGTGCACAAAATTGAGCCAGAGCGGGCACCCATGCCTGAGCGTGTTGCTACCTAGCCCGAGCTGTGTAAACCTACGGCCATTTTGGATTGTAATTAGCCCAAGCGGGCACACCAAATCCACCCGAGCGGGCACTTCTTCTTGGTCATATTCCTTGATTGCCCGAGTCGTGCAAAGCTACGGGGTTGTTTGGTAGCAATTAGCCCGACCGGGCACACTTCCAACGCCCGAGCGTGCATGTCCTAAAGTGTTATTTCCGCTCCTTTCGCTCGGTGTTTGAATGTTCGCTTCAATCCATGGCCTTGCACAAGCTGAACCTTGTCATTTCGGGGTTAAATTGCCAATATCTCTCGTGTTTCTCGTCATGTCTTCGTTTCCTACACAAAACACGAAATGTAGATGAAATCCTCGAATAGACTCGATAAATGAATGAAATCTAACAAATCTATCTAAGACTAGACCTGAGAATGATATAAAAACTACAACGGATTACGTGTTATCAAAACTGCATGAAGAGATTCCGAACAATAAGGCACGTTGATTTTTTAAACTATTGGATTCAGCAAAACAACCTATATATGAAGGTTTTCGTGAAGGTCAATCTCGTTTATCTTTGTCATCAACATTGATGAGTATAAAAACATACTACAATATTGTTGAAAATTCCATGGATTCATTTTACAAAACTATACGTGAATATTTTCCGAAAAATAATCAAGCTCTAGAGACATATTACAAAACAAAGAATGTTTTAAAAGATTTTGGAATGTCACATGAGAAAATTTATGTTTGTAAAAAATATTGCATGTTATTTTGGGGCAAATATAAAGACATGTTGGAATGTAAATTTTATGGTGCAAGCAGATTTCATCCAAAAAATCTATCTTCACATAAATTTCACTGTGCAAAAAGATGTTCTATATGCTTGTAGCAAACAAGTTGAGAAGGTTATATGAATCGAAAAAATCGTTCCGGTAATGAGATGACATACAGAACACTCAACGAGCTAAGGGATAATGCAACATCCATCGAATGGTAAGGTTTGGAAAGATTTCAAGGAAATATTTCCCGAGTTTGTGTATGAAACGAGAAATGTTTATCTTTATATGTGCACCAATGTTTTTAGTCCATATGGAAAATTTGGAAGTCAATATTCTCTGTGGTTGATGATTTTGTCTCTGTGTAATTTGCCTCCCGATATGTGTTTGAAAAGAGAAGTAATATTTCTGATGTTGTTGATTCCAGGACAAGAACTTTCGAAAAAAAAGTTTCAAATTTGTTTGTAGTCCTTAATTCATGATTTAAGAGCTTTTTGGAGCAATAGAATTCTTGCTTATGACGTAAATATAAAGCAAAATTTCACATCGAAATCAGTCTTGTTGTGAACAAGAAACGACTTCCCTTCCCTTATAATGTTATCTCGATGGAGCATACACGGAAGATTGACATGTCCATATTATATAGAAAAACAGATTCATTTTGACTAGTACATGGGAAGAAACCATTTTGTTTACTCCGGATACGCATTCCACACTTACAAACATGGAAAACATAGAAGCACATTCAATTATAGAGTTTTATGTTAATAATAAAATAGAGGATAATAATGTTTACATATTTTGCACCAAATCCTACAGGTGGAATATGTTGGTCTCGTTGGATTGAAGGTAACTCTTTTTAAATGTCAGTGGTTCGATCCAACCATAGGACATGGTACACAAAAAAAAATAGATGGGGAGGAATCGACATCAACCCAGCACGACAATATAGAAAATATGATCCTTTCATCACAACATCGAAATGTCAAAGAAATGAGTGGTGGGCCGTAGTTATGATTAAACCGCACTGAGTTATAAGCATTGAAAACAAAGAAGATTTGTTGCAAACCGATCACCCTAAACTGATACGATTACTTCATACACACAATCATGCGAAGATTATCGCAATAATTGACATAGATGAAGAATACATCCGCGATTATGAAAATGTTGAACCAGAAGATGCAAAACATGAACATGGCGATGAATTCAATGAACAATTGAAGGAAGACTCACCAATTGAAGAATCAACCGAAGAAGAAATGTAAATCGTATAATTGTAATATCAAAATTTTGTAAATTTCTTATTTACATCACATATTCATTTCTAATGGGCATCCATTAGACATCGAAATGAAAACCAATTGAATCGTTTAATTATGTCCGTTAAAAAAATTTCATGGGTTTCTCAATTTTCAACAGGCATCCGTTGATAACGCCCGTAGATTACTGTTGTAATGATTTAATTGGCCAATGGATACCTATTGTTCTATGCAAATGAATACCCATTGATAACTTGCAACGGATGCTCGTTGGTCATTAGCAATAGATTCTCGTTGGTAATTAGGAATGAATGCTTGTTGATCAGGGTTATCATGACTATGCTATTCCTAGTAACCTCATTGTATCATTCCAACAATTATCCGTTGAGAATGTCAACGGATGCCTGTTTGAAAGAAGACGTTCAATCATTTATATCTTTTGTTGCCTTGCGAACAAAAGTTTCCAATGGGCATCTGTTGCAATTATCGACGAATGTATGTTGGAAATCCAATAGTCATGTCACTTAATTGCATCTGTTGAGGCGACCTTATTTCCAACGGGAATCCGTTGATAATTGTAACGGATGCTTATCGTAAAAATCTGTATTTGAACCATTGAATAGTTCATATTCAACACAATCTCAAAACCAAAATATCAATTCTCTCAAAAAAAACTTCTAAACACTTGAAAACAGTGAGAGCTCGATGATTTAATGCTCACGGTAGGAAGTTGTCAGTTTTTGCAGGAGTCCCGCCACCACCACCGCCATTATATCACCCTCCTTCACCTATATCGGCACCACCGATATTTGATGAAGCATATGATATGGTGATATTGATGCTTTGATCAATAGTTTCGACGAGCCTCCCACCATCCCTATTATTAATTCTCGAACATCCTAACGAGACGTTATGATAAGATATTATTTAGAAATATTGATATTGTAATTAATTATAAATATCTTCTAATTATTTTATTTACACGTGCAGGTTTGATGTGGATGGTGTTCTTAAACATAGGAAAAACACGTCATCCAAAGTTTATTAGAAGATCAATTTTATTATTCTTGGCAGGTGACGCCAGAAGTTATATGATGCCGATGGTGATGAGCATTTATTGTAAGTGCATTTAATATAAAATTTAATTTCAAATTATTATATACTTTGATTCATAAATTGATTTATTGAAATTTAATTTTGTAGCATGCATATAGATGGCAAAAGATACATCGCACATCTATATCTCTTGGATGCACGATATGCAAGTTCGGTTACGTTTGATGATGAAAAATTTCAAGCACAACTGTTACAAGAAGAATGCCAAACCGATATGGGAAACAGACGAATTATTCAACACATTCGTCCAAAATTGGGACTTAGAGGACTTCAAGACCTAAAAGGAGAAGGCAAAAAATTGTCGGTACAACGAGAAAGTTCTCGGTGATGGTCGGCATCGCTATAGTTGGGATCGAAGTCATTTGCGAAAAGAAAAAATAATTTTCATAAAATTATTTCTATTAATAATTTAAATTTATTTTTACATAAATTTGTTAACTAATCATATTACTATAATGTTATAGATTTAGAGGATGAAAAGAGAACCGACTCTTCTTCTGTTGGTTGTAGAGACCACGTGAAGAAGAAGTTTGTCGTTGGGGAAGAGGTTAACTAACCTGAGTTCGTTGACCCTCAGGAAAAATGAACTGTCAAAGTTTTGAAAAGATCACATAGCAATCAAAAGTAATCGGTTCAACACCCGACGATTTTAGTCACTTTACAAAAGGAAAAAATTTATTTAGAGATAGGAGTGTCAAAATCGAGCCCGGCCCACCCAACCCGCCCAAAAACTAGCAGGCTCAGGCCTGAATATGAAAGTGAAAGGCTCGAATTTTATAATAGCCTAAAATTTTGTGGCCCAGTCCGTCAGGATTGGGGCCGGCCCGTTGGGCCTTGGAAAAAACCCAGATGAGAGACATGATTCTCAATCTAACCCTAGTCGTCCTCTGCACCCACATCTCTTTCTCTTTGTTTCTCTATTTTCCCACTATAGTTTCTCTTTCTCTGTCGTAGCTGCATCGTGTTATGGTCGTCGTTTCTCTCTTATCCTTTCATCTGCAGCACCGCCTTTTCTATGTTCTCCTTTTGTCTGCGTCATTGTTTCTCTCTTTATCGGTTTGCATCCTGTCCAGACAGTTTCTCTTTTCTCCTTGTCGATGTCGTCATATTCTGTTCGTGTCTCTCTTCTTCCATCGCACGAACTGTGAACCGATGATATGCCTATGAGGTAAAGTTGATGCGGCAGTGCTAGGAATAGAGAGAAGGTAGTGTTTTAAGGAGAGAGAGAGAGAGAGCAAAAAGGAGGAGGAGGAGGAGAGAGAGATCGGAAGCTTCTTGCAGAAGAGGAGTTGCAGAGATGGATTTATTATGGCTTCATTTTTGGGCGTATCGGCCACCACCACCAAGCGTAGCAGCCACCATCACGAGGACAACAACGCCGAGACAAGTACCAATCATCGACTCTGATGCAACCAGACGGTGCCAGTTTAGGTGAAATGTAGTAAATTAGTTATTAAATTTTTTATAAATTTTTAATTGTGTATTCTATTTTAATTTATTCATAAAAACTATCAATGGACTCCCGTAAAAATTTTCTATATCTTCAACGGGCAAATGTTACCAACTTATAATTCCCCCCATTTACTTTTCAACAGACATAACAATTTTCAAGGGGTATCTGTTGAAACTTTGCAATGGGTATGTGTTGATACTTCCAACACATTTATCCGTTACAATTCATTCATTGTTTTCCAATGGATAAAATCCGTTGCACCGCCATTATAATCGCAACGTATGTTGTTTTTAACAATTTATTACCAAAAACAAAGAATCCACTAATCCATTGGAAAAGGTCATTTCCAACAGAAAATAAGCTATTACCAACAGATATGTATGTTAGAAATAGTCTTTCTTTTTGTTGTGCTAGTGGACGTTCTCATAAAAAATGGCTAGTGGAACCACTTTTCGTAATAGATTCCATGGAACTATGCAAAGACAGTTCTTCATCAGATGAATGGAAAATTGATCAAGTTCATGATATAAACACCAGTTAAACATATTTGAATTGAAGGATGATAAAACTAATGAGAAGATGATTCTGAAGAAAGTGTTAATTATCTTTCTTTTTTACAAGAACAAAAAGGGTTTCGACTCATAATTGTTTGATTTTATGAATCCCACCTTTTTCACACTCCGGGATCAATTCAACATACATCGTATCCATATTATGAGTTTATCACACCACCACCCATCTAGCCGTTTCCATCGCATATACATCACGAACCAACCACCGAGGAGTTTTCCGTGCTAGTTAAAAAAAGATGTAAACTTAGAAAATAATTAAATTTTAATATAAAATTAACTTGTATTATATAAACATAAATCAAGGTCTTTTTATAGCTAATATTCTAATAAGTTTTCGGACACGTAATTAAAACGATACAAGTTGATGAACAATGATCTATAATTTAAACGTTAGTTGTGAAAGGCGTTTGTGATAAATATTTAATAATAATGGATTATAACTATTTCATTAATAATTATTTTAAATTTAATAATAATTTTATTAAATTCTATTTATATAAAAAATTTTATTGGAATCCGAAAAATTAATAGACTTATAAAGTCTAAATTTCATGAGATAATCAAATGATACTAAATATACAATGTAAAGATAAGTATTATTTTATTTAAATATTTATATTTATTTATGTTTAAACACAATTTTTTTTTGTCTATAGATAGACATATATACATATTTGTGAAAGCATATCTTGTCTTTATTATGGCTCATTTCTTTTGTGTCATCACATAATATCATACATAAGGGTAGACTATCATACATTATCATACGTAAGGGTAGATCTATGGTTTATACATTGGCGTCAAATGCTCCAAATAATTTATATTATTTTCTATTTTTTATTTAAAATTGAAAATGAAAATTATTTAATAATAATATTTTTAAAAACATTTACCCCTATACAAATTATTGATGTATACGCCACTCATCGTATACACATTATCAAATCTCAACTATATTTATAAATCTATATATTGAAAGAATCCGATTTAACTCCATTCGGATTTCAAACCCCAAAACTCTATCGTGAATTATATCAAGATTTGAAAAAAACTGAAACAGAAGATCGAGATAAGTACTTGAATTCATGATATATTATATACAACGGAATAGATCTTGAATTTTTCGTGCAAAACCAAAAACTTGATACTAATGGAATCTACCAAGACCTAAGATTCTCTTCGAAAGTTTTTGTAAACTTCTGTGATACAAATGAAAAATCATCCTTCACAAAACCAAATGAATCCCATTTTTATATACACGTGAACCTGATACTATAAACCGATAGATAACCAGTTAATTTTCGGTTCTCAATTGTAACGTTTAGTTTCGCCTATTATGAAATATAAACGATACTACCAAAGGTCTCTATGCATATAATCCTCCCCATTCAATTAAATACCGAATTTCAATAAATTAAACATATTCGATTGCATTTAATTTGGACTATACCGAATGACAACACTTATTCCAAACTTATTCACATATATCGATACACAAATATAAGATTAACAAAAAAAATTTTTTATATATATAACCAATTGTATAAATTTGGTCATTTTTTAAAATTAAAATTAGAGGTTCTTTGTTGATTTATTTATTTTAATGGAACCACGGGTCCAAGGGTCGCAGGGGACAAAGGGTCTCAGAGGTACAAGGGTCGAAGGGAGATAAGGTCGCTGTCCAAGGGTCGCAGGGGACAAAGGGTCGCAGAGGTACTAGGGTCGAAGGGAGATAAGGGTCGCAGTGGTCCAAGTGGTCGTAGAGGTCCAAGTGGTCGCAGAGGTCCAAGTGGTCGTACGGTCCAAGGATCTAAAAAATGTTTACTCGTTGATTATGGAAGATGTAATTTGGTACATTGTTCTTTTTTTAATAGTTTATTTGTAACATAATTTTGGGAATGGATAATTCAACTTTGTACATTGTAATTTTTTTAAAAAAATTATTCAAATTATTTGTGAATTTTTTTAATAATAAAGCGTAAAAGGGTCGCAGGGGTCCAATGGTCGCACCATTTGTCCATTGCAAACCTTTTACCCGTTCGACCCTTGACCCTTGACCCTGCGACCCTTTACCCGTTCGTAGGAGTACAATGGTCGCAGAGGTACAAGGGTCAAAATGGATGGGTCCAAATTCAATGATGAATGAACAGATTTCTACAACGACCAAAACATTCGTATTGGGGATGCCATACTTTTCCGTCACGAATGTGACATGGTCTTTAACGTCACTAGAGCCACTCTTGATGAGAGGGTTTTCATTGTACCAGTCACGCATCCAAGGGTCGCGAAGGACATGGATCGCACGGGTCCAAGGTTCGCGAATGTATAAGGCTCATAGATATTTGAGTCAATTATTTGTAAATAACTTGATAAATTATTATTTTCGAAATTTTTTCATATTATTTGTAAATAATTTGTAAATAATAAATTATTTTGACTATATTGTTAATATCGTTGTTTTTGTGGATTTAGTATTATTGTAACAAGAGTCAGAGAGGGACAAGGGTCGCAGGAGTCCAAGAGTCGCAGAGGAACAAGGGTCGCAGGGGTCCAATGGTCGCAGAGAGACAAGGGTCGCAGGGGTCCAAGGGTCGCAGAGGGACAAGGGTCGCAGGGTCCAAGGTTCGAAGAGGTATAAGGGTCGCAGGGGTCCTAGGGTCAAAGAGGTCCCTCTATGACACTTGTACCTCTGCGACCATTTTAACTCTTCGATCCTTGGATCCCTGCGACCCTTTTACCCTCTTCTACCCTTGGACCCTTGTGATCCTATCCTTAACCATGCGACCCTTTGACCCCTTTACGACCCCTTTACCCCTGCGACCCTTGGACCCCTAAGACTTTGTGACCCATTGCAACAGTTTTTCTGCGGAACATGTTTAATTGCAAGCATTTTTTGTTGACAACAAACGATTTCAACCTATTGGCAGCGAATCTGATGCCGATTTCAAGCTACTCTCGCTGAATCTGTCGTGGTGTGGGAGAACACTTATTTTCACGCCACACTAGAGAGAGAAATCGATGTGCTCTGGAGGAAAGAGAAAAATTATCGACAAAGATAATATAATATTATCAATATTTTAAGGATAGATTTGAAATTGAAACTGTATTTTCAACGATGGATATTTTTGAAGAATTTTAGTCCTACGAAAATATTTTTTAAATTCCCTCTATTAAATTCAAATATAAAGAGGGTAATCCTCGATTTTGCATCAATTAAATATTTATATATATATAATTATATTTCATAACTATCGTGTATTCATATATTCAAAGAATAATAATTTGCTGGAATAATGTAGTCAACAAAAATAGATAGTCTTTATTTAAAGGATTTAATTATATCGTAATTATCTCGTGTACCAAATCTATTTATATTATATTAGAGATATATAACTTTTATATTAAAATAAACAAAAATAGATAGTCTTTATTTATAGGATTCAATTATTTCGTAGTTGTCTCGTGTACCTAATCTATTTATATTTTATTATAGATTTATAAATTTTATATTATTTATAAATTATTGAAAAGTCTTTTATATAAAAACTGTAATAAAAGAAAGAATAACTATTAATGGAGCAATCTGTATTCTCCAAGCTCAGGTTTTGAAGAGATTATTCTCTAACTTAATCATTAGACTTCTTTATCACATTCCCACGTAATTAATGTTTGAGATCCTTCAAATATATTTGACGCACGTTGAGATTGGCCCATATATTGCTTTTTTTATTGTGTTAACATGCCAAAGTCCTACTCTTCTGTTGAAATTTATTAAAATTATAAATATTTAAAAATATAGGATTTTGTATATTTTTTCAGTAAAATTAATTTTTATACGACCATCAGACAATTTTAAATCAAAATATTTATTAATTTTTTCTATTTAGAATGACCTGATCATTGGATTTTGTTAACGAATATTATATTTTTATTTATTTTATCCATGTGTCTCCCAATAAAATATTTTTGAATTTATGGCTTCCATTGGGCGCTCATCGATTCGATCAGCCTCGATTACGACCATAGAGATATATGAAAAATGATGCGTTATCAAAGTTAAACAAATAACCTAAACTACCCGCAAGTGTACGACACGTGTGTATTACTTTAGCTGTCGATCCCACAGGGACTACGCAACACAACCTAAACTCATACTACAAATCAAACTTGCTAACGAACGAAATATGGTTTTAAGAATGAAATACTAAAAACAAATAAACAAACTAGTTCTTAAGAATGAGACAAACATTCCAGGAAACCAGTTTTACCACAAGACTACCGAAACCAACAATCAACGTATCTATCATGCAATCCTAGTCAAGTTATCTAAGACAGACGATTCTAATATAATATCTACCCTCTCTCAAGGTATAGACAAATGATCTAGTCAAGTTGCCCCCTACTTTCGTGGCTGACACCCTGAATTAAACCCATATGATCTGTGATTCATCCGTTTTACCCTCAACCACTGCTACCCTACTTTCGTGGCCTAACCTCGGTTGTTCTAAACCTGATCTTCTAGGACTAGAATTCTCCTTTCAATCCTTCTCCTAATCCCTAACACATGGATCTACGTGGCCATCGCAAACACAAGTAAATTAAGCATTCAGATAGAGCATAGATAAACGAAAACAGGAAGATGCACTCAAGGATAAATCAAAAGTGGTTCCGGGATAGCCATGGGCTAATCCCTTCTCCTAGAACAAACAAACTACTCGCTCATGCGTCCGTAAACAATCATAAACGAAATAGAAGGTCTAAGGAACATGAAAACCAAACAAAACCGAAGTGTGAGGTTGATCTCCAATGCTCCTTGTATGTCTCCTTCGCAAGAACCTTCTCCTTCTCTCCCTCGATCAAGAACTGAATACTGAATGAATGAGCTCGACCTCTGCCCCTCTCCCCTTCTTTAAAGTCGTTTTCCTTATTGTATAAGTCCCCAACAAATTAAATTATTTGAAGTTGCAGGTGACGGTCGCGACCCGTGCGGGCTGGGTAAGTGACCCCCTCGGGTACGACGCAGAAAATCGTGCAAGAACGCTATGAAAAGGAGGCTGCCCGATCGGGCTCAAGGGGTGCCCGCTCGGGCTCAAGGCCTGCCCGCTCGGGCTCATGTGCTGCCCGCTCGGGCTCATGTGCTGCCCGCTCAGGCTCATGTGCTGCCCGCTCGGGCTCATGTGCTGCCCGCTCAGGCTCATGCCCCGGACGGGGTATTTCTCGCCCGACTCGTGCTCAATTTGTTGGACAAAATCGCCGTAAAAAATGCCCACTTGGGCTAGGAAGTTACCCGCGCGGGTAGTGACTATTCCATGCCGATTCTCGTCCCGTTTGTCCCGTGATGATCTTCGATGTTGGTACTTTGTTTCGTGCACGTCTTTTAGCTCCGAAATGAACCGAATACGCATAAAAACCTGTAAGAACATGAAAACACGAAAACAAGTAAAACAGATACGGAATCATACGTAAAGCATTGCATATATATCATAAACATCTCTAAAATTGTGAAAGAAATACGTATGAAAACTAGATGATCAAAATCCCCAAGACTTAAATGTTTGCTTGTCCCTAAGCAAACGTAAACGTGGAACACGTGAGGTAAATAAAATTCGAGAATTCTCCATTCTCCTAGAAGTACCGTTAAAGCGAACCTAACCAATCAACTAGCACGTCGAGAGCAAATTCAACCTAATTAAGTTTTCGGTCTTTATCCTAGGTTCACCAAGGCTACCCATGAGAAAGGAAATCAAAGGAAGACTAAATAAGCCACCGTAACTCTCTCCACCAAACAAGACTTCAGACAATGCTAAACCTAGAACAACCGAGGATACTTGTTTCTTTTCCGAGCTTGATCCTTTCTTTATTTCTTTATTTTTCTTTTTCTTTTTCTTTTTTTTCTTTCTTCTTTTTGTGTCCTCTTTCTCTTTTCTTTTTTTCTTTTCTTTTTTATTCGCATGCACACTAGGCTTCTAGGACGTCGGATTTGAAAGGATTCAACCTCTACTTAGACCCAGACTACCGATGACGGTATACTCATGCATCTCGTTCAAGAGCGCAGTGGAGTAGGCAGTGTTTTATTTGTGCCATGCCCTTAGGATGTAGAGAGATGATCGCCAACCCACCACTTAGACCCGAGCCATCGAAAGAGTATCAAGGTCGATGCACTCATGTCGATTTTAGATCATGCGTTTTAGGCATTATTTCTATCGACAACGGAGTGTTAGTGTGCGCTTATAATCTGCAAATAAGCTCGATCTCATACGATATAGTAGTCCTCATAGAAAAGTGAAGTAAAGCATCGTTGACACGAAGTATGACCATCTGGATAGAGAGAATAAACGATAAACTAGCCTAGCAACCTCGTCTAAACCCGCCACAAGAAACACTAGGATTCCGAAAGAACTATGACCTATTGTTTTTCAGTCGACGATAAACTAGCCTAGCAACCTCGTCTAAACCCCCCACAAGCAACACTGAAATTTCAAAAGAACTATGACCTATTGTTTTTCAGCCGACTAATAAGCTCTAACGGTTAGGGAAAACCTAGCTCAAACATGCAAAATTTCATGGAAAAAGCCAACTTCTTAAGCATCCTAGGTTCAGGGTTTATCTCAAAACGTGGCACCGGGCAAGTGCCTGGGATGACTCTGACTCACGAAAACAAACAAAAAAAACAAACTAAAAACCAACAAATAACCTACAAACTATAAAGTCAAAGGGAAGATGAAAGAAAATGAAACGAAATCACCTGACAAACGTGAGCTGCTCCCCCAGACTTGAATTGAACGACATCCTCGACGTGAAGCTCTGATGGAGGGTAAGGGAAGTAAAGCACGTTTGCAGTGGTATTTTTTTATTTTATTTTATTTTTTTAAACGAAAACGAATAACCGAGTCTCAAACTAAAAACTAAAAAAAAAATAAAATCAAACAGCTGGGTTGCATCCCAGAAAGCACTTATTTAACATCTTTAAGCTTTGACATCTCCATTCCTCATGCGTGTGCGACAGGTGGATCGGAAAGGGAAATGGAGTTTCCACTTTTGATCGGTTGTGCGGCTTGGTAGAGCTTTAGCCGCTGTCCATTAGCTTTGAATGTCCCACTCGCCTCGCTCCAAAGTTCTACTGCTCCATGCGGGAATACCTCTCGTACCTGAAAAGGACCAGACCAACGGGACCGTAGTTTGCCCGGGAAAAGCTTAAGAAGAGAATTAAATAGTAGAACCAAGTCATCGGGCTAAAAGTCATGAGGTATGCTCTTCTTATCATGATATCTCTTAGCACGTTCCTTTGGATCTTAGAGTTTTCGTATGCATCAACACGAAGCTCGTCAATCTCGTTCACCTGCAAAAGTCGTTTCTCACCTGCACTCTTAAGATCAAAGTTAAGGAGCTTTGTTGCCCAATAGGCGCGGTGCTCTAGCTCGACAGGTAAGTGGCAAGACTTGCCATAAACAAGCTGAAAGGGAGTCATGCCCATGGGAGTTTTAAACGCAGTCCTATAGACCCATAACACATCATCTAATTTCATCGACCAATCTCTACGGGACCTAGACACGGCTTTATCTATTATGCTCTTACTCTCCCTATTCGAAACCTCTACTTGTCCACTAGTCTGTGGGTGGTACGGTGTAGCTATCCTATGTCTTACGCCATAATACTTAAGGAGGGACTCGAATTGTCTTGCAATGAAGTGTGAACCTCCGTCACTAATGACTAATCTAGGAACTCCAAAACGAGGGAATATGATCTTCTTAAAGAACTTCATCACTACCCTAGCGTCATTAGTTGAAGATGTAAGAGATCATTTTACTAAACTTGAGAACAACTCAAATAAATGCTCGTGCAACTACTGCGGCACTGTATTTAGTTTCATATTTAGTAACTGACACTAGTAGTATAAAATTCCATGTTGCTAAGAGTTGCAAAGTCTACAAAAATCATGTTGAAAGTGGCTCTCAGAAAATTCCAATATAAGATGAAAATAGAAATAGTGATACTAAACTTATTTCGGTTGGATTCAGTCAAGAGGCATGTAGAAAGATAATTGATAAGATGATTATAATGGATGAGTTACCATTTAATTTTTTGAGGGATTGGGGTTTAAACATTTCGGCAATATTGCATGCCCTTCATTCGTGATCTATCCTGAAGAATAATAGCCAAAAAAATATTTCAGTTATTCTTGAATGATAAGGTTATTTTGAAGAGTTTGTTGAATGCGACCAAAACAAAGGGTTTCTTTCACGATGGATATTTAGACTTCCATTACAATTGTGATCTACATAGTTGTTACTACTCACTTTATTGATAAACATTGGCTATTAAATAGTAAAAAAATCTTTGGTTTTAGTCTTTTATCTCATCATAAAGGAGAGTCAGTTGCTAGACAATCCGAGAAATGTTTGATTGATTAGTGCTTTGATAAAGTATTCACCATAATTGTTGATAGCGCCAGTTCAAATGTAGTGCTATCAAAATCATAAAGAATAGGTTGAAAAGTTGGAAAGAATATTCTCTTGCATTGAATGGTGAGTTCATGCATATGCATTGTGGAGCACATATTCTAAATTTAATTTTAAAAGAAGGATTATCGGATATGGGCGATAGTGTAGCATTTTTAACGCGTTAAAGTATGTAAGATCAACAAACTGAAGGTTACAACCATTTAAAAGTCGAGTGGAAAGTGAGATATCCAATAGAGAAAGTTTAGTTTTGGATTGCATGACTAGATGGAATTTGATTTTTTTTTATGTTTTCTTTAGCCTTAAAGTACAAGAAAACATTTGAGTGAATGCGGAGAAAGACAAACTTTACGAAGACTATTTCCGCGGACATGATGAATCAAGAACCGAAAAGAAAAGGATTGGTCCACCTTCAACAAATGATTGGGAAAATATTCATCAACTGGTACGTTTCGTAAGAATCTTATGAGTCAACTCTTGCATTTTCAGCTACTAAAAGGGTAGCTTTCAGCACATGTTACAATAAGATTATACGAGTTGAAACAATTTTGGAATCATTGGTTAGTAATCTCGATCATGTATTGAGTAAGATGGCAGAGAACAGAAACGAAAAGTATTGGGAGGGGACATTAAGAAAATGTTGGTTGTCGCATATATCTTTGATCCAAGAAGAAAAATGAGTTTTGTAACAAATTGCCTTGAGATATTATATGGTAAAGATACCTTTAAATGTGATGAAATGAAGAAGAACATCATTGATGTGTTGCGAAGGTTGTTTGACACGTATAGTACGTGGAACAAAGTACCAAGCGAAGTGGATAATTGTAGTAGTTATGGATCGGTTAGTACCACAGGGTTATGCGAAATGTGATCAGATGTTTTTTACACTAATTTTGAACAATGTGGTGATCTTTTTCTTGCATTTAGTCAGGGTATGGCGAAAAGGGGAAATGAGGGATCATCAAGTGAGTTAGACCTCTATTTGATCGAAAAGGTCGAAGTAGTGAGACCTAACAAATTGAATTTGGAGTTTTATATATTAGTACAATGGAAGCTTAATAGTGGTAAATTCCCAAACTTAGCGTAAATATCGAGAGATATATTGGCATTTCCAGTTTCTACAGCTGCATTTGAATATGCGTTTAGTACAGGAGGTCCTATTTTAGATCACTATCGAAGTTGTTTAACTCCTGATATAGTTGAAGCATTGATTCTTATACAAAATTTCTACAATTCCCACTTTTTTTCTCATGCTAAACGAGATCATAAAGAAGTTATAGCAGAAAATGATTTTATGTTTGCATTGGCAGAATGTATTTCTCCTATAATTTTATATTGATATAAAACTGTTCATTAATATCATTGGTTTATTTATAGAACTTCGTGGAGGATCATCGATAGAGCAATGTGAACGAGGTGTTGTATGAAGCAAGCAATGACAATGAACTTGATAACTATTTCTATATGATATTCTTTTTAGGTTGGTTTATTGTTTACTAACTTGTGGCGTTTTTAATTTTTCAAGATGTGTCATCTTCGCTGATGTTTTTCATGTAATTATGGAAAAGTTTTAGACTTAAATTTAAGTGAATGATACATTCTAGACTTAAATAAGTTCATATTTCTTCAAGATATTGTCGTTTTGGTATTCAATTATATTTTTTTATTTAATCTTAGATTTTGAAGAAACCGAACTAATATCCAAATAATAACCGAACCAAAAGAGTTCAGAGTTTATTTTAGTTATCATTTTTTATACATATAGCCAAAACGTAATAAAACCAAATCGAATCAAATTGATTTAAATTTTATTATAATTTGGTTATTATTTATAGAAATCCGTATAAATCGTACTCATCATAACCGAACCGAACCAGGCCTAGGTAAATGTGTAGGTGTGGAAGTGGAATATTCGGAATGTGACACCAATGGACACATATTAATAGTCACGTTATTGACTCATGCTAGACAAACTTTTTTTAGAGTTACGGTATCTTTTGCGTTATGAATTCATTATTTTGTACATTGGCTATTCAACCCAAGCGACCATGCACTCGATCTAAGTATATCCTTTGATTTTAATGCCCTTGAAGACATGAACCACTTGACCAAGCATCGAACCGTTGGACCGAGTATATCGTTTTACACAAATTTTATTCGAAATCCCTTATGCAATGCTTGAGCTAGTAGGGTGATGCTCGACGGAGCAATTTCTTAATTTTTAAATATTTTCTTCTATTTCTTTATGTTTCACTTTTATTTTCAGTCTTATAAATAAGACATCTTTTGAAACTGAGTTTTAATTAAGATAATTATCTTTTTTTTTATATTTATTTGAGATCTAGCTACAAAATTCTTGGATTTAGTATCCACTCAACTTATCAACACTAAACCACGAGTGTTATGGTGTGGTTGTAGGGGTTGAAGTTCTTTAGTGAAATTGTAAAGGGGTTTGGAATGTTCATCCATCAATGAACAAGTTCCACATTCTTATATCTATTTATAAGAGGGTTTTATTCTTTTGACTATCTTGATAACAATAGAACGTCAGTCTAGACTCATATCAATTTTATGTCCTACGGATTCTAAATAAGAGTTAATTATTTTATAAGATGCATATTATTTATCAGGTTTTCATAAAACTCGATCGTAAAGATTATATATTTTTCACAATCAAAGGCATATCAATATCGTACTAAAAAAATAAACATTACTTACAACATTTTACATTTCATATAAAGAGTGTGTACAAAAAAAACATTATTTGCAACATTTTCACAAAGATATTTTCTACTTCACTTCAACACTCAAAAAGCTTATATAGAATATCATAATAGGTCATTTGTGAAGTCTATGAAGATACTCATTGTTTGAATTCAACACAAAATTTATATAATTTACTTTTTATCGTTATTTTTTATATGATTTTTTTAGTAAATTGTTAACTACACAATCCAACAAATATTAGATATACAACAATCACGTTTTAAATATTATGATATTTTAATATCTATATTCTTCAGGTTGAAATAGTTTCAACACAAAGAAACCATTTTTTTATTTTCTAATTAGACATCTATACATACTTTGTAAAGACATCATGTCTCTTTTGTAGTTCATTTTTTTCAGTCATCATATTTGTCATAAACACGAACGAATCTCTAGTATAGTTATTGGGATCAAAATTGCCGCAGCAAAGAATTTGTATTATTTTTATTTTTTATGTTTTATTTAAAATTGAAATTAAAAGTTAATTAGTAATATTATTATAAACAAAAAAAATTTTAAGCATTACTCTAATACAAATCTATATCAATATCTATATATACAACGAATTGTATAAATTTTGTCAAGTTTTTTAGACAAAAATTAGTGCTTCCTTGTTTATTTACTTTTTTAATGGAACCATGTTGTCCTCGTTGCAGTAAAACGGCACCCGGAGTTGACCGTCGCTGTATTACTTTGACTGAGACGTCGAAGAAAATAATATAATTCTCTGCGAAAACTTACATATAAAGAAGACTTTGGATCAAACCAAAGCGTGAGCAACATCTCTTTGAGATTAAAGGAAAAATAGGAAGAAAAGAATGATGGAGGAAATCATGAATTCTTCAAATCCTGTCCTTCTTTCTCTTGTTGGAGTGTTCTCAATCTTCTGTTTCATACTCATAAAACACATGAGATCTCATGGGAAAAACCTTCCTCCATCACCCAAAAAGCTTCCAATCATCGGAAACCTTCACCAAATCGGAAGTCTTCCCCACAAAACCCTTCAAGATTTGGCCTTTAAGAATGGCCCTCTAATGTTCGTTCACTTTGGAAAAACTCGGTATCTCGTGGTCTCGTCCGCTGATGCCATCGATGAGATCACAAAGAACCACGACGTTGGTTTCTCCAACAGACCCCCGATCACATCTCTCACACCTCTCAAAGGATCTGGTAAAGACATGGTGTATTCTCCTTATGGAGATCACTGGAAGCAGGTGAGGAAAGTCTCAGCTCTCCATCTGATGAGCAAGAACGTCGTTAACGGGTTTCAGAGCGGAATCAGAGATGACGAGATTTCGGATATGTTGAAAACCATTCAGCTCTCATCCCTCAATGGCTCTGAGATCGATTTGTCAGATGTGTTCCTCTCCCTTGTGAACAACGTCGTTTACAGATCGTTCACGGGCCGCAGATATGAAGAGGATAAAGGTGTGAGCTTTGAAAAGTGGATCTCAAGTTCAAGAAGCTTATGGGAGCGTTCTGCTTCGGGGATTTGTACCCAAGCTTTGCTTGGATGGACAATCTAACTGGTTACACGGCTAACTTAAAGAGCATCTACGCGGAGTTAGATGTGTTCATGGAACATCTCATCAGCGAGAGTCGTGGACAAAAAAGCTACTTAGATTCTCTTTTTCATCTCAAAGAGGAAGAAAAACTCGAATACCTTAACGACATCAAAGCAATTGCACAGGTACTTTGATTTATTCAACATATACATATTTTATCCCCACTTTTCCTATTATTTGTTTGTTTGTAGTTGGGTTATCCTATATGGGTTAGATCATTTAATTCACATCGATTCATATGGTATTAGTCTACCTTATACATTTGTATTGATTTTTGGATCGAGTTTGATACAAATCCATTTTCGCAGGGTGTATACGTCGCAGCCGTTGAATCCGTTGCATTAGTATTAGACTGGATAATGTCTGAACTCATAAGGCATCCCGAGGCGATGAGAAAAGCGCAAGAAGAAGTACGACGCGTAGTGGGAAACAAGTCCAAGATAAGCAGCAAAGACATAGAAGAAATGCATTACATGAAATGCGTCATCAAAGAGACAACTAGGCTACACCCTCCAGGTATCATTCCAAGGGAAACAACAGAAGCACTAACAATATTTGGCTATGAAATCCCAGCAAAAACAAAGGTCCTTGTGAACGCCCACGCCATCCAATCTGATCCCAAGGTATGGGAAAAACCCAATGAGTTTATCCCTGAGAGGTTCGAAGGTACAAAGATTGATTACATGGGGAACCACAAGGGATTCATTCCTTTCGGGTTCGGTCGTAGGAACTGTCCAGGCATGTCTTTTGGTGTGGCTGTGCTCGAGGACGCGACCGCTAACCTTTTACATTGGTATGATTGGGAGATGCCCAATGGATTAAGGCCGCAAGATTTAAACATGGAAGAGATTTTTCAGTTCGTTGTTTCAAGGAAATACCCTCTTCGACTTGTTCCCGTGGCTCGGTTTCCTGTTGCTTAAATTCTTTGTTTGGTTAGTGCATTTCGTCGTAAGCGCAAATGTGTGTTTAAAAATAAAGAGAGACTCTATGATATATTTTGTTTTTCAAAGATTGAAATCAATAAATAAATAAAATAGTGTCCCACTTTCCTCTTTCTTTCCATATTATATCGTTTTACAACATTTTATCAAATACATTGGATTATTTTGGATTTCGTTCTATTTAAATCACTTAGAATATTAAAAAATATATATCTTTTTATATAAATTTTTTTATTGCTATGATGTCACTGCACATTTTAATATTTTACAATGCTATTTTTATGATTGTTGGTGATCATCGAGAGCGGATGATTACCGGTTAATAAATATAGATTTTTATATTTTGTTGTTCAAAACAATGTCATCTCTGAATTACTTTCTCTTGTCAAATTTTTTTATAATCATTGCTATGTACATATAACTTAAATTTGTAATGAAATATAGATAAACTTAGTATAAAATGTAATTTTATAATGAATGGACTGAATATATAGTTTTAAATTTTAAATCATTCACCTTGATGAGAATTAAATTCTTTGAATTTCAATTATGTGATATTTTATAACAAATTTTGTGATAAAATAAATATGATTTAAATAAATTTGTGTATGTCGGTGAGCTTAGGATCACTCTCTGAATTGTGAATCCTATCTAAAGCATTTTTGTCAATGTGATTTTTTATATTATGTATTAACTAAGTGTTACGTTGAATATATAAAATTTGAATAAGTCAACAATTAACAAAATGGAAATTATCGTGAAGATTATCAAAGAGATTGCATTTATGGAGAATATCTAGAAAAAAAAAATCAAGAATGCCTATATAAAGGAGACTACTGCCCCGATCGAAATTAACGTTTTCCATCAGCAAATATTGAGCAAAATTATACAAGATAAAAGTGGGAGCTTAAACCAAGAAACTATATTGTTTCAAAGAACTTGCGTAAGTGTTTTACGCAAGTTTGAGACTTATGTTTTGGATATTTGTGGGAGTAGTTCGAAGAATTATTATTGAACCTAGAACTATTGTTAGAATAGTTTTAGACGGTCACATATAGGGTGTGTGGCATTTGAATTTGAAATTTAGTTTCAAAATGGATAGAGTCTAAGAGAAGTCTAAGTTTGTATTCCAAGTGTAGGTGACCATTTGAATTAAATAACAAGCCTTTTG